>CASHTH010000421.1:0-101297 GCA_030341885.1 Geodia barretti
TCATACAGCGTGGTCTACCGGGGATGCGCCATTCCCGTGGCCTGGCGACATCATCGCGCGCCAACCAGCCGCGGGCCTCGGATGGTACGATAGTGGAACTGCTGCGGGAACTGGCCAAGCGGTCCCCAGGAAATGACGTGATCGTGCTGTGCGACCGGGGCCTGACCAGTCCCAAGTTGTGGCACAGATCCTGGCTCAGGGCTGGCATCCCTACATGAGGTATCCCAAAAGCATCACCTTCTGCGCAGATGGCGGCCGCCGCTGCCCGCGCGAGCACTTCGTTTCCCGTCAGATACCGCGTGGGTCGGCCACGGAACGCCTCGGCACCGCCGCCGCTAACGCCGTTGCACCCTGCTGGCGGTCTGGTACGCTGAGCAAGAGGAGCCATGGATCATCCTGACCGACCTTCCGCCGGAAGAGGTCGGGGTGAGTTGGTACGCGCTGCGTTTTCTGGATTGAATTGGGCTTCAAGGCACTCAAGAGCCTGGGCTGGAAATGGGACAAGACCCGCAGAACCGACCCGGCGCGTGTCTCCCGGCATTGGCTCGTGTTGTCGGTGGCGACCCTGCTGACCCTGGCCTATGGCACCAGAGTGGAAGACGCCAACGACCGGAGAATTGCTCCGGCCAACCTGCGAACACCGCCCAAGGCCCTGGACCCTACGCACCTTAACCCTCGGCGTCGGCTGGGACGGACCGTCAGCGTGATCCGCCACGGCATTGACTGGCTGAGGCGGTTGCTGCTCCGAGGCCGGCTCTGGCGCCGCGTCTGGCTGCATCCCGAGCCCTGGCCGGAACCCAAGCCCAACCTGGAGATCACCTACCATGCCCCTACGTGATAAATCCCATACATACCCTTGTCAGCCCTCGATGGGAGAGGGCTGGGGTGAGGGTGAACCCCCGCGCATCCTGGGTCTGTCGAAGGATCACCCATCACGTTGCCCGCCAGCACCGCCCGTTGTAGAATGCCGGCGTCTCTTGTAAACATAACAACCCATCCATCGCCCACCACAACGGAGGTGCCCCGTGTACCAGAAACCCACCCTCAGCCTTTCCCAAATCCGCAGCGCCATGAACGCCATGCTGGACAAGGCCCAACAGGAACCCGACCGCCCGTTGGCCATCGCCGTCGTCGACGACGGCGGCAAGATGCTTAGCTACGCCCGTATGGACAACTGCCGCGCCCTTCCGCAGCGCATGGCCATCAGCAAGGCCTACACCTCCGCCATGTCCGGCGCCGACTCCAACGACTACGCCCAGCGCCTCAAGAACGATGGCCGCAACATTGCCGACTTCGGCGACCCGGCGCTGGTGGCTGTTCAGGGCGCCGTGGTCGTCCGCGATCCTGAAACAGACCTGGTTCTCGGCGCCATCGGCGTCAGCGGACTCAGCGCCCAGGAAGACGAAGACCTCGCCCGCCTCGGACTGAACGCCCTGGGCCTGTAAATCTTCCGTCCCAACATCCATCACTTTCAGCCATCAAGCCGGAGGGCCGCCCGATGCCAAATCCACGCGCCGAATACTCCCCCATTTTCGGACGGCCCTCCCTCACCCTCCCCGACGGAGCCCGGGTCGCCGTCTGGTTCATCATCAACGTCGAAGAGTGGGACATCAATCAGCCCATGGCTCGCACCGTTTTGCCCTCGCCTCAGGGCGCCGCCGTATCCCCGGACATCCCAAACTACTCGTGGTTCGACTACGGTATGCGTGTGGGGTTCTGGAGGCTGCAACGGGCGCTCAGCGATTTCAACCTGCCCTGCACCATCAGCCTCAACGCCTCGGTATGCGAATATTACCCCGAGCTGGTGCAATCCTGCCTCGACCGGCAGTGGGAGCTGCTGGGCCACGGCTACATCCAGCAGGTTCTCCACAAGGAACCCGACGAACGGGCCACCATCCTCCGCAAGACCATCGAAGTCATCAGAGAATTCAGCGGCAGCCCGCCCCGCGGCTGGATGGGGCCGGGCCTCGCCGAGACTTTCGACACGCCCGATATCCTCGCTGAGGAGGGCATCGAATACATCGCAGACTGGGTCAACGACGATCAGCCGTACGAGCTGAAGGTAAAAAGCGGACGCATAGTCGCCCTGCCCTACACCGTGGAGCTCAACGACATCCCCATCTACCTGGTGCAGCACCACTCCGCTCCCGAACTGTTCCGCCGCGCCAAGGACTCGCTGGAAACCCTCCTCGACGAGGGATCAGAAAGCGCCCGCGTGATGGCCATCTCCATGCACCCCTACATCACCGGCGCCGCACACCGCATCGGGCACTTCCGGCGTCTGCTGGAGTACATAACTCAGCAGGACGGCGTTTCTTTCTGGACCGGCAGCGGCATCCTGGACTGGTACAACGGGCAGGTTGACACCAACCCCCGATGACCCCAGAGACCCGCATACCCGCGTTTCCAATGTCCCCGCTCGTCCTGAGCCTGCAGAAAGACCCCCTCTCCCTCGATGGGAGATGGTTGGAGCCTGCCCCGTACTTGATACGGGGGTGAGGGTGACCCCCGGTCATCCTGAGCGCACCCCCCGGTGGATTCCCGCTTTCGCGGGAAAGACGGGGGGCAGGGCGCGCACCCCCCCGGTGGATTCCCGCTTTCGCGGGAAAGACGGGGGGGTCAGGGCGCACCCCCCGTTTTGGGGTGGCGTCATCCTGAGCCTGTCGAAGGGCCCGCTCCTGTCATTGCGAGCGCAGCGTGGCAATCTGGTCAACGTCGCACTTCAGTTCACAACTCATTCATAACCCGTTTACAGCCGTTCACAAACCCCGCACAACCTTTGCAAATCCGCCGATACTGACCCACTAGTTGTTGACAGTGCACATCACCTGGTCCTCGCCTTCCGGTTATCAATAGGTTGTCCACGCTCTCCGTGCTACAATTCACGTGTTATCAACACGCAGGCCCAACCTGACCCACTCTTCAAACTGCATTATCAACGCTATTGGTATTACAGTTATTAACCTGAGATTTCTATCCTATGATTGATACAGTCAGAATTAACGTAAAAGCCGGAGACGGTGGTAACGGGTGCGTAAGTTTCTTGCGCCTCAAGTACCAGCCGCGCGGCGGCCCGGATGGTGGCGATGGCGGAGACGGCGGCAACGCATACATTGTGGGTGATAATTCCATCAATACTCTGTTGCACCTCAAATTCAACAGTACTTTCTACCTGCAGCGTGGCGTCCACGGGAAGGGCAAGGATCAACGCGGCTCCAACGGTTAAGACACCACCATACTAGTCACGTTGGGTACCGTGATTTGGCATTTGGACCGCGACGGCAGTAAGGATTTCATCGCAGATATCGTGGACGACACCCCGGTGCTGATCGCCAAAGGCGGCGATGGCGGTTGGGGCAACGCCAGGTTTGTGTCACCTACCAACCAGGAACCCATGCTGTCCCAATCCGGCGGCAAGGGCGAGTTCATCGTGCTGTGGCTGGAACTTAAGCTGCTGGCCGATGTGGGCCTGTTGGCCAAACCCAACGCCGGCAAATCGACCCTCATCTCCCGGTGCTCGGCGGCGCGGCCCAAGGTAGCCAGCTACCCCTTCACTACGATCGAACCGGTGCTGGGCGTTGTGACCCAAAACGGTCACGATTTCGTGATGATGGAAGTCCCTGGATTGCTGGAAGGCGCTCACCGGGGTATTGGTTTGGGACACCAGTTTCTTCGCCATGCCGAGCGTGCCCGCGTCTACGTACACCTTATCGACGGTTTGTCAGACGACCCGGTGGGTGACTATCTCATGCTCAACAAGGAACTTCGCGAATTCAGCCCCATGCTGGCTGCCAAACCCCAGGTGGTGGCGGTCAACAAGCTGGATACTACCGAAACCCGCGAACTCCAGGACGTGATCGAAGAGGAACTGCGCCGTGCCATGTCGGAGGAACCAGAGGCGTCGAATTTCGGAGGCGCCGACTCCCATATTCACTTCATATCCGCGGTGTCCGGTGAGGGTGTGGACGGCCTCATGAGCCAGCTGGTCACCCTTTTGACCGACCTCCCAAAGCCCGGGTTCGATGAGAACGATGATGAAGGGGAATCGGTGGAGGTCGAGGTCGAAACTCCCGCGGTGCAACCGGGCCGGCAGCGCCTCCCTCCCCTCGGTTTCTACATGGACGGCGATGTTTTCGTTGTCGAGTCTGAACGTCTGGAACGGCTCACCGCCCGCGCCGATATGCGGGACTACCGCGTACTGCTCCAGTTGTGGCGCGAAATGACCCGCCTGGGAATTGCCAGGCGACTGGAAAACGCCGGTATCGAAGCCGGCAATACCATCCGCATCGGCAAAGCTGAGTTGGAGTGGTTCTAGGATGCCGCCCGGAGACGGATCCGGAATTCGGGGCATCGGCATTCTCGGCGGAACCTTCGACCCGCCTCATTTGGGCCACCTGCTGATCGCCGAATCGGCCCGTTCCGCGCTCGATTTGGAAACCGTGCTGTTCCTGCCGGCCGGTGAGCCCTGGCTCAAGTCCGGCCAGCAGATCACGCCGGCCCGGCACCGGCGACGCATGGTCGAACTGGCCATCGCCGACAACGCCGATTTCCGCCTTTGCGATACTGAGTTGCGCCGCAGCGGGCCGTCTTACACCGTAGACACGCTGGAGCAGTTGCGTGCCGGTTACCCGGATGATGTCGTCTTCTACTTCATCGTTGGCTCCGACGTTCTGGCTCAATTTCACCGGTGGAAAGAACCCGAACGTGTCCTGCAGCTTTGCCGTCTCGCCGTCGTTGAGCGCCCCGGGGGGCCGTCCAACCCGGTGCAACTGATGGAACGACGGTATCCGGATGCAGTGGCGTCAGGTGCAGTATTGACGGTATCCGGGCCGCGGGTGAACTTCAGCGCGTCAGAAATTCGCCAGTTGTTTTCCCAGGGTATATCGGTGCGCTATCAGGTGCCCGACGCCATAACCGACTACATCCGAGAGCATGGGCTGTATCAAAGCGTCGATACGTCCCATGCCGCCAAAACCGATGCCACGGAGCCAAACATGACGATGGACCGCAACCACAACATCGACCGATTGCTGGAGCTGGCCCTGGAACGCGGAGCCCTCCGCTACGGCGATTTCACGTTGTCGTCAGGTCGCAAAAGGTCCTACTACTTCGACGGCCGTTTGCTCAGCCTCGACCCCGAAGGTTCATACCGGTTGGGCCATGCGTTGCTGCCCCTGCTTACCGATGCCGGTGTATCCGCCATAGGCGGCCCTACGTTGGGCGCAGACCCTATTGTGGCCGCCGTGGCCACCGTTTCCTGGGAGCAGGGACAACCCATTCCCGCATTCATCGTCCGCAAGGAAGCCAAAGAGCACGGCACGGCCCAGCTCATTGAGGGGTCGGTTACTGCCGGATCCACCGTTGCCATCGTCGACGACGCCTGCACCACCGGAGGGTCCCTGTTCCACGCCATCGCCGCCGCCGAAACGCCGGCTGCACCGTGGGCCTGGTGCTTGCCATTCTCGACCGCAACGAAGGCGGCAGTGATGCCATTCGGCAGCGCGGGTACCGTTTCGCTTCCCTGCTCGCCGCCGGGGACGACGGACAGATCAGGCCGGCATAATTTCCGTTTCCGCCTTGATCGGAGAGGGCAGGGGTGAGGGGCGTACCCACCCCCCAATCCTGTCCATCCATGTCGGAGTCGGCCCCCCTCTGCCTATGATGGGAGAGGGCAGGGAAGCGGGTGTTTATTAGGAGAGGGTTGGCGTGGGGATGTTTGACAGGAGCGGGTCGGCGTGAGGGTGAAATTCCCTACCTTCGCCCCCGCTCGTCCTGAGCTTGTCGAAGGATCATCCGGAGTCTGTCGAAATGCCTCACCCGCCTGTCATTTGTATGTTGTAAGTGTCCCGCGAATGGGCCAATTTGCGGGGTAGGTGGGAGGGGCGCGTCGTCTGTCATTAGGTGGGCCGGGCGTGACAGCTTGGTTGCACCGTCTCGCAGTAGGACACCCCTCCCATAAGGCACCGGGCTGCTCCGAACGGATACACGGGTGTTAGGTCCCACAATGCAAGTGTGGAGGGTCCCGGCGCCGCCATTATCACACCAGGACCAGGGAGGCGACAGATGAACCAATCGACAGCAGGGATCGACGTGGGCAAAAGGGTACTGGACGTGTCGGTGGACGAAGATCGCGCGCGACGCTTTGCCAACACCGCGGCTGGCGTTGCTGAGTTGGTGGGTTGGTTGGAGTCTCAGGGCCCCCTGCTGGCGGATATGAAGCATTGGTGGCGGAGGCGTTGCGCCAGGTTGGAGTGCCGGTGCATATTCCCCATCCCAACCAGGTCCGGGCCTTTGCTCGGGCCTGTGGTTATCAGGCCAAGACCGACGGTTTGGACGCCATGGTGCTCTCTCGGTATGGCCAGGTCTTCCAACCTGCTCCCACCCTGGCCCAGGAGGCCGACCGAGGCCAGTTACAGGACCTCCTGCGCCGTCGGGAGAAGGGGTTGGGGTGAGGGTGGAACCCCCGTTCATCCTGAGCCCATCCTCCCCCGTTCATCCTGAGCCTGTCGAAGGACCCCCTCTCCCTCGATGGGAGGGCAGCGTACGGTATAAGAGCGTACGGTATAAGATGGATACTGCAACAATCTCCCCAGCCCAACATCGTCGCGCCAGGAGACTTACATGACTACGCTGCACATCATCGTGGAGATTACCGAGCGGGTGCCCACCGGTCGCACCGAATGGCGGGTGGACTGCGGCGAATGTGACTGGTACGACATCTTTGACGACCGGGGCCGCGCCGAAATGGCCTCCACGCGACACGTTGCCGACTCTCACCCAGACGAGGTCACCTACAACCGCATCGTCCAGACCCTCCGAATCGACGCCAACCCGGAGGAGAGCGACCTGATTCCCTCCGTGGAGGGCGGCTGACGCCAGCCCGGTTGATCAGTCGGCAGCGGCGTACTTGTCGCCCAGCTGCTCCTCCCACCGCAGGTAGTTCTGCATGTCGGCGTACGTGCGGTCGGGGCCGCTGAACACCACGTCGGCCGGCGTTCGCATGACACCGGAGAGCCCGGTTTCCACCGGCAGTCCAGCTGCGCGCCACGACGCCACACCGCCGTCCAGAACACCAACATTGGTAAATCCCATCGACTGCAGCGTCGCTGCCGCCAGGAGTGATTGCCGGCCATCGCCGCAGGTCACCACCACCCGAGCGTCCTCAGACGCCACATGCTCGGCCACCTGCCACTCCAGCCAGCCTCGGGGAACCCAGTGCGCGCCGGGCACGTGGCCCCTGGAGAAGTCCTGGCTCGTATCTACAAACAGGATGGCATCGGGCCGGTCCGATTCCAGCTCCTGCGCCGTGATGGATGGAACTGAATTTCGGGCTGCGGTTACCAATTCCGGTTCGCCGGCCCCGCCGATGGACCCATCAAAGCGGGCTCCCACGTTGCGGCCCGACTCCAGCGACTTGCCGGCCACCGCCCATGCCTCAGTCCCACCGTTCAGCGCATAAACCTCTCCGTGACCCAGCTGTCGGTACCACGACCCGGTCAGCGCCGCCCGCGCCCGTCCGTCGCAGCAGAACACTAGGGGAGCATTTTTCACCACGGCCACATCGTCGCTCCTCTGCACGCATTGACCGCCAGGAAACCACCGGAAGCCCGGAATGTGTCCGGCAGCGTATTCCTCGGCGGTGCGCACGTCGATGAAGTAAACGGTCTCGCTGCGGCTGCGTTCAGCCAGCCGTTCCAGCCCGACAACGTCCAGAAAATCTACGCCATCCTCGGCGGCGCATCGGTCGGCGTATGCTTCGGCGGCGGCGCGGCCTTCGGCTGAAACCTGCGGCAGTTCGTCCCGGTCCGCGCCGGATTCCAGCTCGTAACCGGCCAGCACCCATCCGGACGTGCCGTTCTTCAGTCCAACGATATCGCGATCCAGGCCCATCCGCTGCAATATTCGCGTTCCAATGATGCTCCGTGTTCTGCCGGCGCAATTTATGACCACCGTGGTATCCGGGTCCAGGTCAGCAGTAACGTCGGTTATCCGCAGCGCCAGTTCTCCGCCCGGCAAACTTTGCCCACCGGGAATGCAGAATCGGCGGTATTCCTCCGGCGTCCGCGTGTCCAGAATCACCATCTTCTCGCCCAGATCCATGCGGGAACGCAACTCGATGGCATCGATCTCCGGCACGTGGTGAACCACCTCCACCTTCTCGCCGAAATCCTTGCTGGGCACATTCACACCCCACTCGGTGGGATAGTCCAGGCTCATCCAGCGGTTCACTCCGCCGTCCAGCCACCCCACGTTGGAGTACCCCATCGCTTCCACCGTCGCCACGGCTTTCGCCACGCGCTGACCGTCGTCGTCGCACAGCACGGTGAGGCTATCAATGTGGGGGATTGCAACCGGCAGGTCGAATTCCAGCATCCGTCGTGGCATCAGGCTGCTGCCGGGAATGTGGCTGGCGTTGTACTCGCCGGCCTCCCGGACATCCACCAGCGCGAACGGAGCGGAGCCGTTGAACAAATCATCCAGTTGAGCGGGGGTTATCGGTTGAGCCATTAGAACATCTCCATCAGGTTCCCCGCCTCCCTCTCCGTGTGGGGAGAGAGAAGGCGGCAGGACGCATCACCTAGCAGTTGTCATACTTGTCGGTGATCATCTGCTTGATGGCGCCGGTTTCCAGGTCGTAGCGCACCCGTTCCAGGCCGCGGAGATCGTGCCCGTACACATGCACCTCCACGGTGGGCCGGTCGGTGAAGTTGTCCATCTGATGGATTTCGTCCACTTCCGGAATCAGCAGGCTGACTTCACCGGGCTTGACCGTGGCCGAACGGTCCTGTTCCAGCTGCGCCCAGTCGTCCTTGCTGTGGTCGTCGACGCGGCGGAATCGGGTCTCCGTGAGCAGGTTGTCCATCACGCCGATCATGCCCCATGTGCGATGGTCGTGAGGAGCGGCGTGGTCGCCCGGCCCCCAGACTACCGACGTCACCAGCAACCCACTGTCCGGATTGTGGTGCAGCAACCATGATCCGTGGTTGGCCCGCCGACCCTCACCCACCGGTTGGCGGAACCGAACCGGAATGGCGTCGGGGTTGCCAACCAGCCGAGCCAGGTAGCTGGATCCGTTGTCGAAAATCTTTTCCTGATTGGGCTCACTCTTCAGCAGCTCTTCCATCTCCTGCACGAAGTCTTCCAGAGAGTATTTAACTGCGACCATAATGTTTCCTCCCGAGTTTGTATGGCTCTTGTCGGGCGGCTTTTTCCCCATCGCTCGACAGGTATCTGATGGCGCCAGTTTACCCGGCGACGCCATTTCCAGGCAAGTTACCATCAACCCCCTCTCCCTTTATGGGAAAGGATTGGAGCCTGCCCCGTACTTGATACGGGGGGTGAAGGCGAAAACCCCGTCTCTCCCGCGCAGTTGCTCCCGTCATTCCCGCAGTTATTACTTTCGTCATTCCCGCGAAAGCGGGAATCCAGTTGCTCCCGTCATTCCCGCGCTATTACTTTCGTCTTTCCCGCGAAAGCGGGAATCCAGTTGCTTCCGTCACTCCCGCGCAGGCGCTATTTACAACGCGATTGCCCTGCGTACCCGCCCCGCTCGAGGGTTGCCCACAACCCCCATGCTATAATCCGCTCGTTATGTCGTTGCAGCCCCAGTTCTCCGAGCGCCCTCCCCGAGACGTAAACGGCCCAGCCTCCGCTCCCTACTGGGAAGAGCCCGCTTCATCGCCATACTGGGACGCCCCCGAGTTGGCCGAGCACCTCGCCGGCCAATCGGTTCACGGCCCTGAACCCGACGCCTCGCCCGCCATTTTGCAGGGACTCAACGAAGCGCAGCAGCAGGCCGTCCTCTCCACCGAAGGGCCGTTGCTCATCATCGCCGGCCCCGGTTCCGGCAAAACGCGCGTCATCACCCACCGCATCGCCTACCTGGTTGAGGAATGCGGCGTCAACCCGTGGCAAATCCTGGCCGTAACCTTCACCAACAAGGCCGCCCGAGAAATGCGGAACCGCCTCGATCGACTTCTGCTCAGTCGCAGCGAAGCCGTGACGATGGGCACTTTCCACGCGGTCTGCTCCCGCATCCTGCGTCGCCACGGCGACCGGATCGGACTCAATCCCAATTTCACCATCTACGATCAGGACGACCAGATCGACGCCATCAAGTCGTCCATGCAGCTGGCCGACGTTGACACCAAGCGCTTCCCTCCCCGCGCCATGCTGTCCCGCATCTCGGCAGCCAAGAGCACACTCCAGGAATCCAGACAAATGCGGGAATCCGCCTACGCTGCCGAGGACGAATACGGCGCGAACTGGATCGAAACCTGCTCCCGCGTTTATCACTACTACGAAGAAGCCCTCTCCCGTCAGAACGCTCTCGATTTCGACGATCTCCTGATGCGCACCGCCAGCTTGCTCAAAAATGTTCCCGAAGTGCGGGCCCAGTACCACGAACGGTACCGCTACCTGCTGATCGACGAGTTCCAGGACACCAACATCGCCCAGTACCAGTTAGCCCGTCTGCTCACCGGCACTCACCAGAACCTCTGCGTTGTGGGCGATCCCGACCAGAGCATCTATTCCTGGCGCAACGCCGATATCCGCAACATCCTCAGCTTCCAGTCCGACTACCCCGATGCCACCGTCATCAGTCTGGGCGAGAATTACCGCTCCACCAAAAACATCCTGCAGGCCGCCTCCAGCGTCATCGCCGCCAATACCGAGCGGATCGAACGCCCCCTCTTCACCGGCAACCCAGCCGGCCGACCCATCACCCTCCACGAAGCCTACAGCGCCGATGATGAGGCAGCGTGGGCAGTGGACGAAGTAACCCGTCTCACCAAAACAGGGGAGGTCAGAGCCGGCGATTGTGCCATCATGTACCGCATCAACGCCCAGAGCCGCGCCTTCGAAGACCAGTGTATGCGCCAGGGAATGCCCTATCGGCTCGTCGGCGGCGTTCGTTTCTATCACCGCAAGGAAATCAAGGACGCGGTTTCCTATCTTCGGGTGATCTACAACCCCGACGATGAAGTCAGCCTGCGACGCGTGATCAACAACCCTCCCCGCGGCATTGGCGCCAAAACGGCGCAGCTGCTTACCCGTTTCTCCACCGACCGGGGAAACACCATGCTGGCGGCCATGCAGCAGATCGCCGATGCCCGAACCGAACAGCTGCCCTGCCCCATCAGCGTTACCGCCCGGGCGGCCAAATCCATCGCCGATCTTGCCATCACGTTCCAGCGACTCCGCGACGCATCCCGCGAGCTTGCGGTGGCCGACCTCCTGGATCGGGTGCTGGACATGTCCGGCCTCGCCCGTCACATCCAGGCCGATGAGAACAGCGAAGATCGCTGGGACAACGTCCAGGAGCTGCGGGCGCTTGCCGAGGAATATGGCCCCTCCCCACAGGCCGACGGCCTCGGCGCATTCCTGGAACGGGTTTCGCTGGTCTCCGACGTCGACAGCTATGAACAGACCGACGACGCCCTGACCCTCATCACGCTCCACCAGGCCAAGGGTCTGGAATTCCCGGTCGTGATGATTGCCGGCATGGAGGAGGGGTTGTTGCCCCACAGCCGCTCCCTGGATACGATTCGCGAGATCGAAGAAGAGCGACGCCTGTGCTATGTGGGAATGACCCGGGCCATGCAGCGTCTTTACCTGCTGCGAGCCTTCAGCCGTCCCTTCCCGTCGTCCGGTGGCATACCGTCGCGCTTCCTCCAGGACGTGCCCGAGGAGTTGCTGGCGTCGCCGGCCCTGGAACGACCCCCCGGCACGCGCGCCGACACTCACCCACTCAATCCCTCGCGCCCCAGCCGCAACGAAGATGCCGTGATCGGCGGTTCCTGGGCCACTTCCCGCCGCGAGTCCCGCACCCGCCGGGGCGAGGCCGGCGAAGGAACCACCGGCGGCGCCACCCGTGGCCATCTGCGCGGCGACATCGATGAAAAACTCACCGAATGGGTCTCCAGCCGCCCCCCGCGAGCCCCCCAGCCCGAGCGCATCCCCCTCACCGTCGGCGAAATCGTGCGCCATTCGGTATTCGGCGAAGGCGTGGTTCAGGACGTGCAGGGCGTCGGCGACGACGAGCAGGTCACCGTGAATTTCAGCAGCGCCGGACTGAAGCGCCTGCTGGTTTCGTTGGCCCGCCTGGAACGCGGTTGATACCAACATAAACACTGGCCCGTACAATCAAACCGCCGCATACGAATCTGGGCTTCAGCCCAATACGGGGTGGACATGTTGATGAAACCATTCGTATCGCTTTCAGCAACCGTGATATTTCTACTGTCTCTCGGCATCGCCTGCCTGCCAGGTTCCGGCGATGAGGACGATCGTCTCAGCAGCCGTGATCGTCGGGGAACCCGGGAAGCCAGGGCTGAACGCGACCAGTTGCGCACCGAACGCGCCGAAGCTCGCCAGGATCAGGGCGCAGGGAGCAGGGTTCTGCCCATTTTTGGTAGATCTGAGGAACCCGAACCTGCTCCCAACCCGACAGCCACTTTTGCTCCGGCGATAGCCGTCCCTACCACCGCCGCGCCCACCGTCACCCCGGTCATGGCCGCTACTGCCACCGCCGCGCCCACCGCCACCCCGGTCATGGTCGCTATTGCCACCGCCGCGCCCACCAGCACTCCACTTCAATCCCAGCCCGTCCAGGAATTGAGCAGATCTCTAGTAATTGCTATTGCCCCTTTTACTCAGCAATCCGTTCGCAGTTGGAGGATTGGCTCTAACGCGGCTAATACTCACGTGCGCCCGTTTGCCGAGCCTTTGTTGCATACCGTTCGTTTCGATGGATCGATCGTGCCCGGACTCGCCACCAGTTGGGAATTGTCAAGTGATGGCCGTTCTTGGGTGTTCAATCTGCGTCAAGGCGTCTCTTTCCATCGCGGCTGGGGCGAGTTCACCGCTGAGGATGTCATCCACTCTGCTTCCCTGCTGGTTGGGGACGATTCTCTAGCTTCCGACCGAGAGATTTTCAGAGACCTGTTCGGCCAAACGCAAGGTGAAATCCGGCGAAACATCAGCGCCATCGACGACTACACTGTGCAGTTCAACCCGTCCCGCCCGGCAGATCTGGCCCAGATCGCTTCAGCTCAAACCGGAAATTTCTTCATCTACAGCAAGGCACAATGGGACGTCGAGGGTGCAGCCGGATACGCCGAGTTGCCGGTTGGTACCGGTCCCTGGCAATTGGAGGAGCCCTACGTGGAGGGCTCCGGCTTCGATATCGAGTATTCGCGGGTCCCCAGCCACTGGCGGCAGTCACCATTGTGGTCGCACATGATAATGTACGGCATCCTGGAAACCGCCACCCGGCAAGCTATGGCCCTCGCCAGAGAAACATTCATCGCCGAATTGCCTCGCGGCCTGCATTCCGACGCTGCCGATGGCGGCCTGATGATTCTCGCGAGCGAAGTCCCGTCCATTCAGGTCGGTTTAATCATGGGCGGTATCTATTCCCCGTCGAGCCCCAACCACACTCCTTCAGAACCCCACCTCGACATTCGGGTCCGCCAGGCCATCAACCGCGCCATCAACCGGGAGAAGATCAACCAGGTCCTGTTCAACGGCATAGGGCGACCCAGCCCGGTTTGGGGATATCATCCCACTCAGTCCGGCTGGAACTCCCGTTGGTCAGAACAGTTCAATTCCAGGTACCAATACGATCCTGAGCGTGCCAGGCATTTGCTCTTGGAATCCGGCTGGAACGGCTACAGTTTAAAGGTTGTAGTTACAGAGCGGACCGGCGTCCCCGAAATGAGGGACATCGCGCTCGCCGCTGCTGACTATCTTCGGGAAATCGGCATTGATGTACATACGGATGAAATGCCATGGTCCCGCTATCGCGCTGGCTTCTACCTACCGGGGCAAACCCACGGCACCATAGCGCCAATTCGCTCCTTTATCGGACCAACCCAAAATAATTTAAGGGTGTACAACCACACCGACGGAGGGTTCATTCGAACCGTGCCCGACTCCAGGCTGGATCAACTGTACCTCCTAGCCATCAACTCGTGGAACTCCAGCGCACAGCACAACGCTTTGCGCGAGGCCGGAGACATCAAGTTCGACCAATACGCCGAGGTGCCACTACTCTGGCTGCCCAGCCAGGTTGTCGTCGACCCGCAGGCTATCGAGCAGTTTATCTGGCCCGGCAACATACGCGCCCCCTTCAGCCACACCGAGTACATCACATCCGCTTTATCCCGATAACCACCCACGCACCCCCGGCTTTCCCCCGCTAGCGGGAACCTGCATTCACAAACGAAGTGCAATTTATAATACGATTGCCCTGGCAGCCCTAAACATCGGGCTGCCAGTTTCGTTTGTGCTCGCCTGGGCCATTGCAGCACGCCTTTCCCAATCCAACAAATGCTGCACCGCACTTACTATTGGAATTCGTAATGATCATGCGACGATGCGATGCAGCCACTTTCGCACTTGTGCAAATGCCGACGTTATCGCTTATAATGCTGCTCTGAAAAGAATTTTGGCGTTTCTGTCCAAAAAACATGCGACATTAAGGCACTTTACAGACTGTTTACATTATAAGGCACTTTACAGACTGTTTACATTATAAGGCACTTTACAGACTGTTTACATTATAAGGCACTTTACAGACTGTTTACATTAATGGAGGAACGAAATTGTTGAAACCAACGATTTTGCTAGCGGTAATAGCGTCTATGCTCCTGTTGACTGGCATCGCCTGCGGCGGCACCACTCAGGAGACTGATACCGGCAGCGAACAGGCCACGATCGCGCCTGATACCGGCAGCAGCGCCGGTTCCGATCAGCCCCCTCAGCCTGGCTCAACTTCTATAATATCCACCGCTACTCCCAGCGCAACCAATACGCCTTCGGCAGCCCAGCAGTCCGAATCCGTCGGCGGTCGCCTCAGTATGGCAGTTACCCCTCCGGTCCAGGAGTTGGTGCGCGGCTGGCTGGGAACCACAACATCGGCTAACGCGCAGGTCCGCATGTTCTCCGATCCGCTGGTACACACCGATCGCTTTGACGGCTCCCTGCAGCCTGGCCTGGCCACCGATTGGGAAATCACCAAAGCCGATGGCACACAGTGGGTATTCCGCTTGCGTGAAAATATCCCCTTCCACGGGGATTGGGGTGAATTTACCGCCCACGACGTTCCTCATTCCGCGGCTCTGATAATTGGCGAAGAAGCCATCGCCACCGACACCGGATTGTTCCGCGGACTATTTGGTCAAACCGAAGACGAGCTGTTGCAAAACATCCGCGTCATCGATGATTACACCGTGGAATTCAACTTGTTGCGACCCGAAGCCTCCATGGAGTTTGTCGTCTCGGCACAACAGGGTAACTACTTCATCTATAGCAAGGCACAATGGGATGCTGAAGGCGAACGGGGTTACATCGACAAGCCAGTCGGCAACGGCCCCTGGCAGTACGAAAGCCGCCAGCTCGGCGTCGGCGGTAATATCCTGTACTCACAAGTGTCCGACCATTGGCGCCAAACGCCTTTCTGGTCCGAACTGGAGCAGATCAACACCCCAGAGCCGGCAACCCGTCTTGCCAACCTGCTCACGGGTCAGGTGCAAATCGCCGAAATCAACCGCGACCACCACACCGACGCGATCAACGGTGGCATGACCATTGTTAACAGCCAACTGCCCTCCATCCAGGTCGCGTTCATAATGGGCGGCATCTACTCCCCGTTGAGCCCGTTCCACGACCCATCCGATCCTCATCTCGACGTTCGCGTCCGAGAGGCTATCAACCGCGCCATCAACCGGGAAGAGATCAACCAGGAACTGTTCAGCGGATTCGGCTCCGACCATCCAGTTTGGGGTTTCCATCCCAGTCTGCCCGGTTGGAACCCGCGTTGGGCGGAAGAATTCGACGACAAATACGGTTTCGACCCCGACCGAGCCCGCGACCTGATCACCGCATCCGGACACGAAGGCTATCCGCTCAAACTCATCATCACCCAGCTTTCCGGAG
The DNA here is from genome assembly GCA_030341885.1 of Geodia barretti. NCBI lineage: Eukaryota > Metazoa > Porifera > Demospongiae > Tetractinellida > Geodiidae > Geodia > Geodia barretti. Next base: position 15,943 of record CASHTH010000421.1, read on the forward strand.
TACCTGAAATGATACCGATGGCCGAAGCCGCCATCACCTACCTGGAAGACATCGGCATCGACGTTCAGGCCGAAGAGATGGAATGGGCCCGGTTCCGCGCTGATTTCTACCGGCCCGGAAAAACCCACGGTACCATCTCCCCCATTCGCGGCACCTTGCGTCCCGCCGAAGTTACATTGCGGTTCTACAACGTGAGTGGACCCGAAGGTTTCCAGCGCATCGTACCGGACCCCGAGCTCGACACGCTTTACCAGGAAGCCATCACCGCAGTGGACCCCCAGATCAAGTACGATGCCCTGCAGAGAGCCGGAGACCTCAAATTCGACCTGTACTCCGAAGTGCCCATCGTCTGGCTCCCCGGCCAAATCGGCGTCAATCCACAGGAGGTTGGTGAATTCGTGTGGCCTGGCAACATTAACACCGCCATCACCCACACCGAGTACATCACCACGGCTGACGGTCAGTAATCGTTGGCCCACATAGCCATCTGGCGTGGTTCATTGGCTCCTCTCGGACAACTCGGAAACGAATTCGCTGTCCGAGAGGGGCCCAACCGGTTACACATCATGCTAGCGCGCTGATCAAGCTGCTCCCCATTGCCAGCGACCATGGACAGGAGAATTAGCGGTTCATGCAAAGATACATAGCCATCCGGATTCTGCAATCGATCATCGCATTGCTGGTCCTCACCGTTATCGTGTTCAGCCTGGCCCGGATCGCCGGCGACCCGTTGGACGTACTACTCCCGCTGGAAGCCACCGTAGAAGACGCCGAACGGGTCAGGGCAGCCTGGGGGCTGGATCGCCCGCTCCACATCCAGTACTTCAAATTCCTGGGCAACGCCATAACCGGTGATTTCGGTGAATCCATCAAACACCGCGATCAACAGGCCATCGAACTCGTTTTCGACCGGCTCCCCAACACGGCGATGCTCGCCGGACTGGCGCTGATCGTTGCCACCGCCGTCGCCATACCCGTAGGTGTCCTTTCGGCGGTCAAAAAAGACACCGTATTCGATTACGTCGGCAAACTCATCGCGCTAACCGGACAATCCCTGCCGGCCTTCTGGCTGGGTTTGGTATTGATGTGGATTTTTGCCGTGAAACTGGGGTGGGTGCCCACCTCGGGCAAATCGGGGATCGATTCGTTCATCCTGCCGACCATCGCTATCGGATGGTTCCAGGTGGCGGCGCTGATGCGCCTGGTACGCTCATCAATGCTCGATGTCCTCGATAGCGAATATGTGAAACTTGCCCGTATCAAGGGGCTTCCGGAACACAAAGTGGTGTGGAAGCACTGCCTGCGTAATGCAGCGATTGCGCCTTTCACCTACTTCGCCCTGATCCTGGGTTCCCTCATGGTCGGCAGCGTCAGCATAGAGTTTGTGTTTGCCTGGCCCGGTGTGGGTTTGTTGGCAGTCGACAGCACAATCGCCCGTGATTTCCCAGTGATTCAGGCCGTGGTAATCGTCTTCTGCGTGGTCTACATTACTGCCAACCTGCTGGTCGACATCGGCTATGCCTACGTGGACCCGCGCATTCGCTACAGCTAAACCGCGCCGCTTTCATACATACCGTGTCCACCGGCATCAGCCCGGATCCACGATCTCACAGCCAGACCGCTTGAACAGGAGAGCCTAGAATATGGCAACCGAAGACCGTACCAGCCCGGTACCAGTTATCGTGGAGGGACAGACCGAGGCTGAAGGCGCCGAGGCGGAGCAATCCCGAGCCTCCCGCTATTGGGGAGAGACCCGGCGATTGCCGATCTTCCCCATCCTTATCCTTCTCACTGTTCTGGTCATCCCTGCCATCTTCGCCAATCAGATCGCCCCTCACCATCCCACCCGGGGAAGCTTGGGTGACCGGTTGCAACCGCCGATGTGGCAGGAGGGCGGTTCCAGCGAATACATCCTCGGTACGGATAAAGTCGGCCGCGACATCCTCACCCGCATTATTTACGGCAGCCGGATTTCCGTAATCATCGCTACCATCGCCATCGCATTCAGCGGTGTCATAGGCACCGCTCTGGGTATCATCGCCGGTTACTGGGGAGGCTGGGTCGACGCTATCATAATGCGACTGGTGGACATCTCACTGTCCATCCCCATCATCCTGCTGGGCCTGGTCCTGGTGGCCGCCCTGGGGCCACGCACGTCCACCGTAATCGGAGTCATCGTCGTCCTGCTTTGGTCCCGTTATGCCCGACTCGCCAGAGGCGAAACGTTGTCGGTACGCGTGCAGGATTTTGTTGCCAGGGCTCAGGTGGCCGGGTCCACCCACCGGCGCATCATGTTCCGTCACATACTGCCCAACGTATTCAACAGTCTGGTGGTCCTGGCCACCCTGCAAGTGGGTTTCGTAATCATCCTCGAAAGCACGCTCAGTTTCCTGGGCGCCGGCGTACCCCGTCCCAACCCGGCCTGGGGATTGATGGTTGCCGACGGCCGCGACCTGGTTGCCTCGGCCGGAGGATGGTGGGTATCCCTGCTGCCGGGAATGGCTATCATGCTCGTCGTGCTCAGCATGAACCTGCTGGGCGACTGGCTACGCGACCGCCTCGATCCCAAACAACGCCAGGTGTAATCCGCTCACCAGACATAGCGGTTCGCCTCTGAGCCTGTCGAAGGACTCAAGGTCAACACAGCCCCTCTCCTGGCGGGAGAGGGGCTTTTTTTGAATAACCGCAAGCCCCCTCGCCGTTGCTGGGAGAGGGTTCAGGTGGGGGCGAAACAGCGTCCCTCGGCGCGTGCCGGGTGTATCATCACGCAATGGGACGCTACACCATCACCCGCAGTTTGCAGTCCGCAGTGGCCATGGCGCCGGTGCTCTTACTGGTAGCTGCCATGGTGGCAGACATCATCGGCGTCGGACCTTCGTCTTCCCTGGCGCCGCGGTTTGATGTCACTCCCGGGACTGCGCCGTCTCGAGAGTGGGAATGTTGGCGATGGCCACATTACAGTACCTGCTACTCCAGTGGCTCAAAATCGTCATCACCTTGGTGGCGGCCGGCGCTGTTGCAGTCGCGCTGGAGGTGGTTTCGGAACGCGTTGCCGGCGGCTGGTTCCGCTATCTCCGCGACCCGTTCGTACTCTTCGGCAGATCATTGCCCGTTCTGCTGGTGGGAATATATTTCGCGTTGTTTATCGTCGTTGGTCTGGGCCCCGGTATGCGCGATGCACCGGCGGTGGTGACCGCGCTCCTGCGATCGAGTGATACCGTTGATCGTATTCCAAATCGGCGCTGTTGGTCTGGGTCATGCGTCCAACGCCAGGCGCCGCCCCATCTCCCACCGGAGTTCGCGACCCGGAGTCGGAGCGGCTTGCCAATCCATGGATGCATGCTTTGCAGCGAACCGTTCAGGCACACCGGGCCAATTACCCGTTGGTCGTAGGGATGCTGTTGTTCTGGGTGAGTCTGGGCCTTGGTTTGCCCTCCACCATCCCGGTACTAACCTACGAAGATGTCCAGTTGCTAGCAATGGCCTCCGTGGTGGGATTGATAACCGTGTATATAGTCGGCCAACTGGTCCTGGATTTAATCGGACATCGGCGAGCATGGCCGGGCGTGGGAGGGGAGGAAACATCCCTACCCGAAGCAACGACGGCGCCGTCGATCACTTCGCGAGACCCGGTCCCGTACCAACCCCGGGCCAGGGTTCCCAGTCATTCCGGATTCGGCCGCTACCGTCGCCCTGCCCATCGCATTGTTACTGCTTTTGCTGATCATACCGGCGGTTTCCGCAAGCGTGCTATCGCCGCATGGACCGGCGGACAGTGACCTGGAAAGCACGTTGTTGCCGCCGGTGTGGGTGGGGGATCAGGTACTGACGAAGGAGATAGTGCAGCGCGTAGAGAACGATGAGACGGAGGTGAGCATATACAACTTGAGGCACCTGCTGGCATCTGGCGCTGGGGAGTTGGAAGACCGGAACGGGAACGGGGGAGCCGGATCTGGGAGAGGCGTTCGTGCAGACGATGCCTGGAGGGAGTTGGGAATTTCCGCTGGGGACAGACCGACAGGGCCGCGACGTGCTGTCTCGCCTCATTTATGGCGTACGCTGGACGATGACCGTGTCGTTGGGTTCCCTGTTGTTGGCGGCAGCCATAGGCGTGCCGGTGGGATTCTGGGCGGCCACCCGAGGCGGTCGCCTCGACACCGTCATCCGGAACCTGGTGCACATTTACTTGCTCTTCCCCTCCGTGGTTCTCATGATGTTGGTCTTAGCCGGATTCGGTGGCGGAACCGTCGCGGTTTCATTCGCGATATTCATGTGGATGTGGCCCCGTTTTGCACAACTGACCCGGGAAAAGACTCTGGCGGCGCGCCGTCGAAACATCAGCTTGCTGCCGCACATCGCCAAAGGGTGCGTTGTGCTGGCGGCTTTGAACCTGGGTTTGGTGATCATGCTGGAAACCGCGCTGAGTTTCGCCGCTTGGCAACTAACACCCTTCACGCCCACCTGGAGTAGGTTGGTGATAGAAGCACGAGAATTTATTTTGCGCGGCTGGTGGCTCGCCCTGTTTCCTACTGTGGTCATTTTGGTCGTGATCCTCTCCGCCAACGCGTTTGGCGAGTGGGTGCTTAACCGCCTGGACCCGGAGCAACGGCAGGTGTAATCCGCTCACCAGGCATTGCCGTTCGTCCTGAGCCTGTCGGCGGACTCCAGGTCAACACAGTCCCTCTCCCCCGGCCCCCTCCCGGTGGGAGAGGGACTATTTTTCGGCTTGAGTGGGCCACCCTCCAGCCCACGCGATGATGGGAGGGTTACGTCGTAATCCCGAGTCTCCATCGAAGCACCCACCTACCGGCTATGGCGGTATTGCGCCTGGTAATCTACAATGGGCCGGCGACAATCACTCAGCGCGGCTTCGAAACGATCCACCGCGCTGCTACCCGTGAGGAGGGAACATTTTGAAGGTAAAAGCTGCTGTTTTGTGGGAAGTTGGCCAGCCATTGGATATCTGCGAAGTTGACCTCGACGAACCCAAGGTCGGCGAGGTTCTGGTCAAGGTCGGTTCCGCCGGTATCTGCCGCAGCGACCGGCATTTCATGCACGGCGACGCACCCATAGCCATTCCGGTCGTCCTGGGACACGAGGGCGCCGGTACCGTCGTCCAGACCGGCCCCGGCGTTACCCTCGCCCAGGAGGGAGATCAGGTCATCCTGTCCTTCGTGCCCGCCTGCGGACGCTGCCGCTCCTGTCTTGAGGGGCATAGCAACCTGTGCGATCTCCACGGAGCCACCGGCGCCAACATGTTCGACGGCACCACCCGCCTCCATGCCGATGGCAAGGATATCCACCACATGGGGAAGGTGGCCTGCTTCGCCGAATACGCCGTTATTCCCGAAACCGGCGTCGTCCCCATGACCAGCCCGGTGCCAATGGACAAGGCCGCCATGATCGGCTGCTCGGTCACCACCGGCGTTGGCGCCGCCCTCTACAGTGCCGAGATCAAGGCCGGCAGCACGGTGGCCGTCATTGGTTGCGGAGGTGTGGGCCTCAATGTCATCATGGGCGCCGCCCTCGCCAGCGCCGGCCAGATTATCGCCGTCGACATCCGCGAGGCCCAGTTGGAATTCGCCATGCGCTTCGGAGCCACCCACACGGTCAATGCCGCCGACCAGGATCCGGTGCGCCAGGTACGCGAACTCACCGGCGGACGCGGCGCCGACTATACCTTCGAGGTGTTCGGCAGCGCCGACACCACCAAGGCCGCCTACGACATGGCCGGCAAACGTGGCGTCGTAACGGTCGTCGGTATCGCTCCCTGGGGCCAGGAAGCCTCCATCAACGCCGTCGACCTGGTGCGTAACGAAAAGACTTTGCGTGGTTCCTACTACGGCTCGGCTCGCTCCCGCACCGACATGCCCGTCATGGTCGACCTGTACCAGTCTGGCAAGTTGAACCTGGATGACCTGGTCGTGCGCCACTACACCCTGGACCAGGTCAACGAAGCCTACGCCGACCTCGATCGGGGTGAAATTGGCCGCGGCGCCATCATGTTCGACTAGCAATCCAGGCTTCCCCTCTCCCGATGACGGAGAGGGGACAACGCACCGTCATTGCGAGCGCAGCGTGGCAATCTGGCCATGTTGCCCGGGAGCGGAATATGCCACGCCTGGAAATATTGTCCGAAGTGCAGCGCCGTATGCTGGAGTTCTTCCCCTGCATGGAATCAGACGACGTCCCCTGGACGCCGTTGGCACGGGACCTGTCGGAGAGCACGGTGGCCATCGTTACCACCGCCGGCCTGCACCTCCGCGATGACAAGCCCTTCGACCGCGACCATCCCGGCGGCGAATCCACCTACCGCGTCATACCCAGCGACTCCGACCCGGTCAACATTGTGCAGAGCCACTTCAGCATCGGGTTCGACCGCACCGCCATCTACCGCGATATCAACATCACCTTCCCCATCGACCGGATGCGCGAGTTGGTCGAACAGGGCACAATCGGCAGCCTGGCTCCCAACCACTACTCATTCATGGGCGCCCTCCGGGATTGCACCATCGTTGCCGAGCAAACCGGCCCCGAGGTAGCCCGGCGGCTCAAGGACGAAGACGTCAACCTGGTTTTTCTGACCCCCACTTGACCCCTGTGCACCCACGCCGTGAGCGTGCTGGCCAGGGTGTTCGAGGCGGCCGGGCTGACCACCGTTGCCGTGGCCCTCGTTCGCGAACACGCCGAACGAACCCGTCCGCCACGGGCCCTGTGGGTTCCCTTCTATTTCGGCTACACCATGGGCAAGCCCAACGACCCAGCCTTCCAGCATCGGGTTCTCGCCGCCGCGCTGGACACGCTGCAGGCCGACGCTGGCCCAGTCCTGATCGACTATCCCGACGACGCCGGCCCGGTCGGATTGCCCCAGGCATCCGAAGTTGCCGCTAACGGCAATGGCGCGCGCCAACACTTGGATGCCGCCGATGAGATCACTGCCCTCCGCAGCTACTACGAGCGGTGGGTTGAGCAGACCGGGCGCACCGCAGTCGGATTGACCGGAGTGCCCCAGCGCCGATTCCGCGGGATCATCCGCTTCCTGGAAGCCTACGCTGAAAGCGACGACGCCGACTTCGACGATCGACCCGACGACGTTACCGTTCCGCAGTTTGTGCGCTACTGCGCCGACGACCTAAAGGCTTTCTGCTACGAAGCCCGCATGAACCAGCGTCCGTCCGATGGCGAAACAGACATCCACCGATGGTTCTGGGGCGAAACCGCCGTGGGGGCCCTAATTGATAGCATCAGCCAGCGCCTCAACGCCACCGGCGACGCCAGGCTAACGGCCACCGCCTACGGCCTCTCCCGCTAGAAACCCCGAGACCCCCCCACCCCCGTTCATCCTGAGCCTGTCGAAGGACCATCCATGTAAGAAGCCGATCCCCTATGCCGGTCCCTTCCCACCAGGTCTGTCTGCTCCACTCCCGCCCTCCGGCGTATCGGCTGCCACGGGCGCACCGCCAACTGCCGGCATCGCCGCATCCCGCGCCGCCACCGCTCCCGACGGCATGGGTGATCCGTCCGCGCCGTTCCACCCGTCTGGGAAGTGCAGCGTCCGCACCGGATAATTTATGGTGATGCCCTCGGCGTTCAGGCGAGCGTGCAATTGCTTCACCAACTCGCTGCGAACCTCAAAACTGGCGAGCCGGTTCTGCGCCTGCATGAACAGCCAGAAGTCGATGTTGCTCTCTCCGAAAGCATCGTACCCGAAGTATGACCCGTACACCCGCACCGCTCCGGGATGTTCCCGCAGTACCAGGTTCATCACGTCCTGGCTCACCGCCTCCACCAGTTGCAAATCACTCTCGTACGCCACGCCGCAGGTCAAGTACACGTTGACGTGCTGGTCGGGTTTGCTGAAGTTGGTGATAATCGTCTCGGCGAAACGGGAGTTCGGTATGATGACCATGTTGTTGGTCCAGGTGCGCAATCGTGTGCTGCGCCAGTTCACGTCAACCACGTATCCGCTGACACCTCCCTCCATCTCGATGTAGTCGCCCTGACTTACCACGCCTTCGGTGATCACGTAGGTTCCCGCAAACAGGTTGCTCAGGGTCGGTTGCAGCGCCAACGCCACCGCCAGGCCGCCGATGCCCAGTCCTGCGATGAGCGGGCTGATGTTGATGCCAACAATGTCCAGCGACACCATGCCCGCCATGGCAAACACCACGATCACAATTCCACGACGTGCCATGGGTAACGCCCAGCTGCTGGTGTTGGCCGAATCGGTACTTTGCATGTAACCCTGCAACCAGCGCAGCGTCGCTGATCCAATGGCGTTGATCAGGATTGCACCGTTAATCACGGCCACGAACGCTGCCGTCCGGTTCACCACGTCCTGTACTGTCGGGGGCAGCGACAGGGGAACGGTTAACGCTAGGTATACGCCCAGCAGAATGATGTACGTCGTAACCGGGCCACGGGCCGCCGCCACCAAACGGTCATCCAGATCACCCGAAGATACCCGTGACAACCGCATCAATAACCTGAAGATCACCTTGCTGAACAGCACCGCGATCAAGACCGCCGCCACCAGGATAACGGCGCCGATTATCAGGTCGATCCACGAGATATTGATGGCGGCAAATCCTTGTGCCACCGACTGGAACCAGTTGTTAATGGCTTGTCCCATGCGTTCCTGCTGTACCGTCTGTATTTAGAGGGATATTTTAGCCCTCATCCTCCCCTTTGCGCCCCAGCCGTTGCTGCACCAATTCTACGATTCCTGGCAGCACCACCCCGGCCGGCCCGTTGATCGCTATGTCGGCAGCATCGGTCAGTTGCGTTGGCCCCGGGTTCACCTCAATGATTTTTGCCCCCAGGTCCCTGGCCAGCAACGGGAACTGCGCCGCCGGGTTAACCGTGCCGGAGGTGCCCACCAGCAACATGGCGTCACACCGTTGTACTTCAGCGAAGCAAGCTTCCAGCGTCGCACTGGGTATCGGCTCCCCGAACATCACCGTGTCCAGCTTGACCACGCCGCCACACGCATCGCATACCGGCGGCACGTCGGTGATCACGTAACCCGACCGGGGCCACCGCTGACCGCATCCCACGCACCGCATGAAATTTCGGTTCCCGTGGATTTCCAGCAGCGCCCGGCTCCCGGCGCGTCCGTGCAGGTCATCCACGTTCTGGGTGATGGTCGCCTTCAGCACGCCCGCCTGCTCCAGTTGCACCAGCGCCAGATGCCCGGGGTTTGGGTCGGCATTGTCCGCCGCATCCTTGAGGTCGTAGGTAGGGTTTCCCGCCGTTACCTCATCATGCAACCGCTGCTCCCACCATCCCTGCGGATCGGCCACAAACTCCCGGTACGACAGGTTGCTGGGCTGGCCGTACCGTGTCCACAACCCGTCCGGCCCCCGGAACGACGGTATCCCGCTCTCCACCGACAGACCGGCCCCGGTCAGGGCGATGGCATGGCTGGAGGCCGCCAGCGCACCAGCGGCGGCGGCAATGCCATCCCATGCGTCAGGTGCTCCCGATGTCATCGCTCTCCTTCCCTCACGCGTCCAGGGACACCGCACCGTCAGCGACGCGGAAATAGGTGGCGGCTGCACCAAAATGCGCGCGCACCGGTTCCACGTCGGTGGTGGTGAACAGCGCTTGCCGGTATCCTGACACCTTGTATAGCACTCGCTGCCGCCTTTCGTTATCCATCTCGGAGAACACGTCGTCCAGCAGAATGATGGGATCGTCGGCGCGTATGCGAGACAGGTATTCGGCCTCTGCCAGCCGCAGCGCCAGCGCGATGGTTCGCGACTCGCCCCTGGAGGCGAAGTCGCTGGCCAGCAATCCGTTGGACACTATGATGAAATCGTCGCGATGCGGGCCCACTGCTGTAACGCCGGTCGCCCTCTCCCGCGATGCTTGCTGCTGCAACTGCCGGCGAAATTCCAGCTCCGTATTCTCAATTGAGTCCTGCGGCGGGACCCGCGGTTGGTAAACCAGTCGCAGCGTCCGCCCGGACCCTGCCAATTCCCGATGCAACTCGTCAGCCGAAACCGCCAGGTGTTTCAACGCTTTGGCCCGACCCAATACCAGCAATGACCCGCATCCCACCAGTTGATCGTTCCAGTATTCCATCTCGTCCGGCTCCACCCGCCCATCCCGGTGCAGACGCAGCAAGCGGTTCCGGCTCCGCAATGCCGCCTGATAACGTTGCAACGCCGCCAGGTAATCAGGCACCGCCTGGCTGATCAGTATGTCGAGATAGCGGCGCCGGTTGGTCGGAGACCCCAGCACCAGATCCAGGTCATCCGCGACAAACAGGGTGGCGCCGATCAACCCGACCAGATTGGCCGCCGTGGATGGCTGCCGATTGACCCTGATCCGCTTCCGCACCATCGGGAACGGGGCGGCAACAACAGAGTCAGCAGCGCCGGGCTCCTGGGTATTGGTTTGCGATAAACCGTCGCCAGCGCCGACAGGCTCATAGCCCACCACGGCATTGATGGTCTGGCCGTCGCGACAGGCGATTCCCGCTACGTAGGCCGCCTGTCCACTGCTTCCCGCGTCGAAATTCACCACCTGCCGTTCGCTTCCGGCCCGGAATGACCGTCCCACTGCCAGAGTGTAAACCGACTCCAGCAGGGCGGTTTTGCCTTCAGCGTTGGCGCCATAAAAAACCGAAACGCCTGAAGGCAAATCGAGTTCCAGTTGGCGAAAATTCCGGTAGTTAGTGAGGATCAGCCGCGACAGATAGGCCACCAGATCACCTCTCCACTGGGAATGCCAATACCCCATCTCGAGCCCAGACGCCATGCGGCTTTGCCGGCATCGACCGGGGCGCAGGCGACCCGCTGCTTATCGGCTGGCGTAGATATAACGCCCGTTTTCGGTGGCCTCAGACAACACCATCAGGGATCCGTGATCCGCTTCCTCCCACAACCCAATGGTGTGAACCGCCAGTTCGTTCACTTGGCTGTTCTTGAGTTTCTCCACCAACGTCGCCCGGTCAACCTCGCTAACCACCAAAGAGCCATCCAATTCTGAAATTCCGCCGTCGGCGCCGTCAGTCAGCAGCACAATGACGTTTCTCCGTGTCGAATCATTCAGGGTGATCAGCATTTCGTGAGCGTCGTCCACGGCATCAAGAATAAAAGCCCCTTCGTTTTTCGTTTCCAGGTCCCGAACCGATTGTAGCCATTGAGTCTGTGCCGCCAGATCACCATCCAGCGCCGTCAACGGTATCAACTCTACCGTATCGGTGGTGAAGGTCACCAGCGCAGCCCGACTGTTCTCCGCCTGAGTTCCAACACTGGGGTCTATATAGGGAAATACCACCTGCAACAACGATTCCCGCACCACATCCAGGCTGTCCGTATCAGAAATGCTCTGGCTGGCGTCCACGACGACAGGATGGTGTTGTTGTGTTCGGATCGTACTAGCACGGCACGCTTCCGCAACGGAACCGCATCTTCCGGCGCCGGCGGTACCGGCTCGGGGCCCCGATTTCCTATCGAATCCTGGGCCGTTGGCGGTGTGATAGTCCTCGGGCCGGAATCCTGGTTGACAGCCCACAGGACGCCAATCACCAGCGCGGCCAATATCGCCAGAGCGAGCAGCAGGAACAAAACCCCCAGGAACAACCGCCACCAGGACCGCTGTGGCTCGTCATACAGTATGTAGATGGCCATGGGTCTTCAACCCGCCTGTTCTGCTCATGCCGCGCCGGCGGCACTCCTTCGCATAACGTAGAGTCGACGCGCTGAGAAGAAACCTGAAAGTCTCCCCGTAGACTGATGGCCCGTTCCAGTTCGGCCACACCACTTTTCTTTCGGCCGACGCGGCCTTCTACCACGGCTCCACATCCCAGGCACACCAGGTTGGCGTGTGGCGACAGATTGGCGTCATAGCGCGATTGCTTCTGAAAGTGCAGTTCGCGCACGATCCCCACCTGTTCCAGCAACCCCAGCGTCGAGTACACGGTAGCCAACGTTACGTACGGGAAGAAATCCCGCACCCGTTCGAACACCTGCCGCACAGGTGGGTGATCAGCGGAGTTAACCACCACCTCGGCAATGGCCAGTCTCTGGGGCGTCAGGCGGATCCCCAGCGGTTTCAACCGGGCCACCAAGTCTTCCTGAGTAGTCAAAACTTCAATTCCATCCCAAATGAATCCTGCCGGGTAGTATATCATCCCGGCAGGGTTGGGGCGTTGCACGCCCGTTACGTTCGCGTTACGGCTGGTCTCCTGTGCCTTCGCGCGTTGGCCGCGCTCCGAAACAGGTCAACCGCGGCGTGATTGACGACGCCGTTTACAGGCGGCCGCCACCACCGACCACGCGCTCGTTTACACCGAAGAACACGGCATTCTGCTTGCGGAACACCTGAATCCTCGAACGGGCTGTCTCAACAACGAAAATGTTGCCGTCATCGTCGCATTCGACCGCCATGGGACCCCAGAACAGCTCTCCGTTCCAGCCCTGAATACAATCTTCGCCTCTTCCCACATTGTCCGGCATTGCGTCCTCTTGCCCTACTCCCCACTGCGACATGGAACCTTCGCCGTAGGTCATACCTGCGTAGGCGCCGGTGGGGTGGAAAATCTGCAACCGGTCGTTGTTCCAGTCCGCCACGTAAATGGTTCCCTCTTTGTCTACATACTGCGACATCCGTTGGGCGAGCCAGTTGGCCGGGGCCGTCACCGGTTTCGCCGAATTCCATCAGGAATTTACCGTCAGCGGTGAACTTCTGAATGCGGTCATTGCGCCAGTCGGCAACGAGCCACGTTGCCGGCCGGATCAACACTAATGCCGTACGGCATGTGAACTGGCCGGGGCCGCTTCCAAATTCGCCCCACTGGGAGAGGTATTCGCCGTCTTTGGTAAGTATCTGCACCCGGTGGTTCGCCGAGTCGACCACATACAGTCGGCCGTCGGCTCCGAATGCCAGGCCGCTGATGGTCCGATTCACCGTCGCCTGGTGGGAGGGAGTGTGGGGTTGGTGGTTGGGTTGTGTGCTGTTTGGGCTTTGTTTGGGGTGGGTTGGGTTTCCGGGCCTTTCCCCTTGGACAGTACTCTTCCGTCCTGATGTCAATGCTGATTCGGTCCAGATACTCGTCAGCCAGGTACACGTTTTCGTCCGGGCCCACCACTATGGCCGTCGGCCAGATGATGGCGCCGTCGTGACACCGCTTCTGGCGCCGTCGCGCCCTGGTCGACACTGCCCTGGCAAACTCGCCGATAAACTCTTCATCAACGGTGCACATGGTGATCCGCTTTCCGTCGGGGCGGTAGTCGTATGAACGATTGGCCACGTACATCACGTTGCCTTCGCCTCGTGCCATCGCCGTCGGGTTGCGGAATCCCGGCCCCGAAAACTCAGCTCGGCCAATTGTATGGCTGTACTGCAGTGAAATGTCCAGGGTTGGCAACCCTGTCTGTCGGGTGGTAGTAGTCATAAACGCTCCTCCGTTACCACGGTGTCACAAACATCTGGCGCACCTGCAAATCCTCACAGGGTTGCCGTGGGCGCACCATTGAGATGCGCCCACATTTGGTTACACCAGGTTGAACTTCTCGAATGTCCCGTTCACCAACGGCTGGGCGTCCAGACCCATAAAGCCTTCCAGCAGGTCGGTGTAGATGCTGCGGAAATCGGTGCTGAAATGCAGGTCGCCTTCCAGCAACTTGTCATCCTCCAGCGACGGATATTCGCCGTACATTCCACCGTTTACAGCATCGCCCACCACAAAGGCCATTCCGCCGCTGCCGTGGTCGGTGCCGGATCCGTTGTCATGCACGCGCCGGCCGAATTCCGTGAATACCAGCACAACCACGTTGTCACTGGCATCATGTTCCTTCAGGTCGTCGTAGAAGTCCGCAATCGCGTTGGAGGTGTCCGTCCACAGTTTCGCGTGGGCGGCCAGCTCGCCAGCGTGCGTGTCGAAGCTGTTGTAAGGCGCAGTGGTGTAGAGGATGCGCGTACCGAAACCGGCCAGGTGAACCTGGGCGATGTTCTTCATGTACTGCGCAACCACGTTCCCGCCGTACTCCACTGTAGAGGTGTACATCTCGGGAGCCGTGCTCAGGATGTCGGCGCCCTTCAGCGCGTCCATGCCTGTCTGAGACAGATAATCCACCACTGAACTGCGGCCGATGGTAGGCGAGTAAATCTTGGAGAAGATGTCCAGCGCGTCGGTGCGCTGGTCTTCCTCTTCGATCCCCGTCAAAACGCCGTAGGTGGCCAGATTGCCTACCGAGGCAACCGGAACGCCCGGGGCGGCCAGCGCCCGGGGTAGTCCCCGACCAAAGTTAACGGCCGTCAGCACGTTTTCTTTGTGGGGGTCGATTTCGCGAGTGGCCCGGCCCAGCCAACCTTCCGTGCCCTGCTTGTCGGGCTCGCAGGTGTGCCAAATGTCCATACTTCGGAAGTGGCTGCGGTTCGGGTTGGGGTAGCCAACGCCCTGAATGACAGCCAGTTTGCCATCATCGTACAGGCGCTTCATTGTCACCATGTTGGGGTTCAGGCCAACATAGCGCCGTTCAGGTCCAGCGCCTGCCCTTCAGGGGACGCGCACAGACGGGCGATTGTCGTAATACAACGGATCGCCGTGGGGAACGACGGTGTTTAGAGCGTCGTTGCCGCCGGAAAGCTGGAGCACCACCAGCACCGGATCTTTCTTGGTTGCGGTCATCTCGTTTCTCCTTGTGGTCGAACCGGGAGCGGGACAGCGGAGTTCGACGTTCCTGATGCCGGCGGGCAGCGCTTATCGCCGTCCGCCGGCGCCCAGTGTCCCGATCTACGCAAACTGATACTCTTGGGTGCTCACGATGAGCTGCAGAGTTTGGGCATCGTATCCGGATATTCAGGAGTGCCCACGTTGGCATCGCCGCCGCTGCTGGCGAGATCGCGAGCTACCAGTTGGTCTCGCGTTTCCGGAGCCAATTCATAGGCTCCCATCATCTCAAGGCAGCGGTCCACGATGTTTTCCGCTCCCGAGATCTCTTCCCGGCCCAGGCGAGACACGATGTCCTGCACTCCGGGCAGATTCTTGTTGCCAACCTGATCGGCGGCAAAGTTGATATCGCGCTCCCACCGCGTGCCCTAGTGCAATCCAACTCCCTCGTCGCCGTGTGTGCAGCCTTCAACCGTCGGCGGGTTCATCAGATCCTGGCCCATGTAGCGAATGACGTTGGACAGCGGGTTCAGACCCAGCCGCGGCGTCGTGAAGTCGCGTACCAGTCGCATCGTTCCGATAACGACTTCAGCCGGACTCTTTACCTTCTCAAATCGGGCGTTCTTGAAGAAGTCGGAGTTGAACAGCACCCGCAGCATGGCGGTCAGGTTGAAGCCGGAGTCAAAGTACGTCTGCTCCAGCAGGGCAATGCCGGTCTCCGGCTCAGATCTGCTGCTGGGGCCTTGTTACCTACCAGGCCGGTACCTGCACCTCATCGGCTACGAAGAAATTGTACAGGTGGCGGGAAACAAAGCGGGCCGCCGCCGGCTGACGGGCAATGATTTCGACGATGTCGTCGCCGTTGAGATTGCCGGTCTCGCCAAGGAAGGTCTTCTCTGCCTCGTCGTGGTCGTACGGATTGTAGATAAAGTTGGCCTCATAGCGGCCGTAGGGGTACCGCGGCACGGCGTTGGTGATCGTCCAGCCGGTAAAGGCCCGGGCGGCTTCCTTAACGTCGTCTTCAGAGTAGTTGGCCTGGCCGTCCATACCGACGCCCAGGGAGAACAGCTCCAGCAGTTCACGGCCCCAGTTTTCGTTAATGGCGCCCTTATGGCTCATGCAGTTGTCCAGATAGAACACCCAATCGCCGGATCGCGAGCCAGTCCTTTCAGCAGGGCATCAAAATTGCCCATGCCCATGTCGCGGAACATGTCCAGCTGGAGTTTTACCTGCCGGCCGTGTTCGCACTTGGAGTTGCCGGTGCAAAGGATCCCGTGCCAGAACAGGGCTATCTTTTCCTGCAACGGTCGCCGCGTGTTGATCATCCGGTAAGTCCAGTACGCCTGGTTAACTTCCAGCGCGTTCATTTCCTTCCAGTCCACGAAGTGCCGCTCCAGAATGTCCATCTCCAGATCTGGCTGGGCTTCCGGATTCAATAGGTCTTCAACTGTGGCTTCGTAACCCTGGGCAACGCGTTCTTCCAGCTCGGCGTACGTGGCGCCAAAACCGGCCCGACGCATCAGGTGCGCCATCAGGGCAATATCCTGGTTACTGGGCATAGCGTGTTCCTCCTGCTTCACCTTTTGACGATTTCTTTCTCGATACGGATATTCGGTAGGTGCAATCCGTAACGGTACCGGTAGCCGACGCGGAACCGCGCGGTCACACCACTCAGATAGCGGCATACTACTCGCCGGCGGGATAAAGTGTCAAGGCAACGGATACCGATCCACCATTGCGGGTTTCGCAATTTCCCGTGCGATTTATGCGTATAACCGCCACCACGCCTCCACGCCAACTGGGCTGCCGTACTGATAGAACATCATAATTGCCGCCGGCGATGTTTACGATTTCACGCTGGCGGCAATCAATCCGTGGTTACCCCGGATCACATACTTGGTATTGTGGTTTTAACTGGCGATCCCGGAACCCCGCCGGCGCTTATGTTGACGCAGAATGCAGTCGTCCATAATTACGCCCACGCCCCTGGTGCGTGCCCGCTCCGCTGCCGCCTCATCCACCACACCGTCCTGCATCCAGATGTAACTGGCTCCGATGCGTACCGCGACGTCGGCAACTTCGCCCGCCAGTTCGCTGCGCCGGAATACGTCCACCAGGTCAATGGCAACGCCCTGCGCCTGCGCGGCTGCCAGCGCCGATTCCAGATCGTCGTACGACTGCTCGCCCAGCACAGCTGCGCCCTTCAGCGCCGGATTCACCGGAATAATGCGGTACCCTTGCGCCTGCATATACGCCGACACGCCGTGGCTGGCGCGCGCCGGATTGTCCGACAACCCCACCACCGCGATCGTCTTTACGTTATCCAGTATCTCGTCGATCAAGTCCATGTTTTCTCCTCCTGGAATCCCCTCACCCCAGCCCCTCTCCTCTGGAAGAGGGGCTTTTTGGCCGTTGCGGCTGAGATCCCTCCCTCTCTCTGGGAGAGGGTTAGAGCCTGCCCCGGGCTTGACCCGGGGGTAAGGGCCTAACCCCTACCGGCTGGCGGTGCTAGTCGCTGGCGGTAATGGTGATGTGGCCCATGTAACCGTTTGCAGTGGCGCCGTGCCAGTGATTTTCGCCGGCCTTGATCTGCACCACGTCACCGACGCCTACTTCCACCTCGTGGGTTTCGTCGGCCACGGTCCCGTTGCCCGTGGTGATTACCAGAATCTGGTCGCTGCTGTGGCGGTGCCATCCCGTCTGCGCGCCCGTCTGGAAATTGACGATGCTGGCGTTGAAAAAATCACTCTCTCCCTCTGGGATGATGGGTTGACGCGTGCGGTGCACCTCGCCGCCCGTCCATCCCGGTACGGCTGCCGCGGGGCCCAACGGTATGTGCTCTACATTGGCTATTCGAACTACTCGCATCATTTTCCTCCTGATTGATAGTGCTCGTACTGCCATCGGTCCCTCCGCCCGGAGGCAGAGAGTATGGGCAGGGTATTTGTAAGGTTGTTGAGTACTGTCCTATAGCACGCGGGTCGGCGTGCCGGCGGTTACCTGGCAGGAACCGGCAAGCCTGCGATTTTCACCGGCACGCTGCCTACCGTGTTGCGACTCGTGAAGTACAGCGTCTTCCAGTCCGCGCCGCCAAAGCAAAGGTTAGTGGTGGCCGGCTGACCATGCACCACGATTCCCAACGTCTCTCCCCCAGGATTCATGATGTGCAGACCGCCCGCACCGCCGCAATAAACGTTGCCTTCAACGTCCACTTTCATACCATCGGGTACGCCTTCCCGCTCGCCGCGCATATCGGCGAACAACCTCTGCGTCGCCAATGACACGCTCCCGTCGTCCTGGACTTCAAAAGCCCTGATGATTCCCCGGCGTGAATCGTTCACGTAAAGGATGCTCTCGTCGGGAGAGAAAGCCAGTCCGTTGGGCACCACAAAGTCGGATGCCAGCAATGTGAGCGTACCCAGGTCGGCCGACAGCCGAAATACGCCAGAAATCGTCTGTTCCCACTGCTCGCGGGGGCGGCGGAATGTCCACGGTCGGTGGAATGTGAATGGAAATGAAATAAACTGCGCCGTCGGACTTCACAACTACGTCGTTGGGGCGGTTCAGCTGGCGACCCTGGAACTGGTTGGCCAACACCGTGGTGGACCCGTCGCGCTCCAGCCCGCTGACGCGCCGGCCATCGTGTTCGGCCGCGATAAGGCGACCCTGCTGGTCGCGCGTCAGGCCATTGTGGCGATTTACCGGTTCGGCGTCCACGGTAACGCCGCTTCCCGGCGTGTAGCGCACCCGGCGGTTGTTGTGGATATCGCTAAACAGCAGGTAGCCGCCGTCACTCCACCACACCGGCCCCTCCGCCGGTCCCTCCGACCCACCATATCCGGTGCCGTGTTCCTCTATTGGGGCGTCGCTGTCGATGATGTTGTCCAACGCAGGGGATAACTTTTCTATGGGCATATTCGCGCCTCCTGATTATTTTCGGCCCAGCGCCGATCTCGTCAGCGCAAGCAATGATTCCCGCCATCAATGATTCCCGCCGTCATTGTAGGCGTGTCAAACGGGCGACGCAACGACCTGGCCTTGTCCAACCATCAGCCCATTCCGATCATCCCATCAAAAGTTGCAGGCCCATCTCTATGCGCTTCGTGCGCCGGTTGGGGTTCAATAGGCGCAGTTTATTTACCTTTTTTAGAAATTGCACCAAATTATGAGCCGTTGGTTAAACCAAACCCACCAGGGGGACTGTCTGCAACTGATGTCCCAGATGCCGGCCGGCTCGGTGGACCTGGTGGTAACTTCACCGCCGTACAACCTCCTGAACAGCAGCGGCAACGGCATGAAGAACGGCAACGGCGGCAAGTGGTCGCGTTCCGCGTTGATGCAGGGCTACGCCGATCACGGTGACTGTATGCCCCACGAAGACTACGTCGAATGGCAGCGAGAATGCCTGCGAGCCATGCTGCGCGTGCTGGGGCCCCACGGAGCAATCTTCTACAACCACAAATGGCGAGTGCAGCGTGGCCTGCTCCAGGACCGGGCCGACATCATGGACGGGTTCCCGGTTCGGCAAATCATCATCTGGCAACGCTCCGGCGGATTCAACCATAATCCCGGCTACTTCCTGCCCACCTACGAGGTCATATACCTCATCGCCCACCCCGAATTCCGCTTGGCTGCCAAGGCCGGCGGCGTCGGGGATGTCTGGCGCATCCAGCAAGACCGGAACAACCCCCATCCGGCTTCTTTCCCTCTGGATCTGGCCCGACGCGCCATCGCCGCCACCACCGCCCGCGTCGTGCTGGACCCATTCATGGGCAGCGGCACCACCGGAGTCGCGGCCCGCCTGGAAGGACGGGATTTCATCGGCCTGGAAATCTCCGATGAATACTGTCAATACGCCCGTCAGCGCGTGGCCGAAATGGCCGAATCGGCTGGGGCTCCAGATAACGCCAGCGACGCACTGTCGCCCGCCGTCCCTGATGCGCTGGCCGTGCGCGATGCGTTGCTACCCTCGCCGGCGGTGGCCCGCTAACCAACTGGCGAACGCTGGGATACCATCCGTATCCCGTCGGTGGGCGATGGTACAATCAGCAGGTGCGCCGGCACGTCACCAGCCATTGGCAGTCCATTGTTTCGAGGCACACCATGACCACCACCAGTACGCGCCAGATCAGCCCATTCCATCCCATCCGGAGGAGCCCAGGTCGTCCACCGTGACCATCCCCCTTGCCGAATTCGGCAAGTCGCTGGCCGACCCGGACCTGGACAACTGGTTCGTCGAATTTTCCGAGCGCAACTCTGACGAGGGCCAGACCTACGAAATTTCCAACACAGGACGTTTGCTGATTATGGCACCCACCGGAAATCCTGGTTTTTACCACGAAACCCAGTTATCAACCGACCTGACCATTTGGGCCAGGGAATACGGCGGCTTCGTAGGCGGACCCACCGGTCGTTTCGGATTTCCCGATGGTTCAAGGCGCGGGCCGGACGCTACCTGGGTGGCTTCGGAACGGCAACAAGAATTGATGCTGGCGATAAACCGTCCGGTCGCGCAGTTCGCCCCCGATTTCATTGCCGAGATTAAATCGCCCACCAACAGCGATGCCGAGCTGATCGACAAGATCAACCTGTTCGTCGAGCATGGTACGCGCCTGGCCTGGTTGATCGACGCCGCAACCCGCACCATATCTATTTTCCGTCCCGGTCATGATCCAGAGATATTGCGCGATCCCGAATTTGTTGACGGCGACCAGAATGTCCTGCCCGGGTTCCAGTTTGCTGTTCGCGAGCGAATCTTCGATTACATGAACAATTCCCAATCCTGAACGATCCCCAGTCCTGAACCATCACCCGCCCTGACCAACTCCCAGTGAGGTTTCCCAGTGCCTGAACAGAACTACGACGTGATAATCATCGGCGCCGGCATGGCCGGTCTCACCGCCGGCATCTACTCAGCCCGCCACGGCCTGAGCACCGCCATCGTTGAAGAAATGATGGCCGGCGCTCAGATTATCAACCTGGAGCGCATCGAGAATTTCCCCGGCTTCCCCCAGGGCATCGCCGGCTACGAACTCGGCCCGTCAACCCAGGAACAGGCCATGGACGCCGGCGTGGAAATCCTAATGGACACGGTTACCGACGTGAACGCCAACGGTGACTACCTGCAGGTGGTTGGCGACGGCGGCAGCACGTATCGCGCCAAGGCGGTCATCATGGCAGCCGGCTCCTCTTTGCGCACCCTCGGCATCCCAGGCGAGGAAGAATTCAACGGACGTGGCGTTTCTCACTGCGCCACCTGCGATGGCCCAATGTACATGGGGCAAACCGTCGCGGTCGTGGGCGGCGGCGACTCCGCAGCCGACGAAGCCCTCACCCTCACCGACTACGCCGACCGTGTCATCCTGTTTCACCGCGGCGACGCGCTGGACTCCCAGAGCGTTTTGCAGGAACGCATCGCCGCCTCCGGCAAGATCGAGGTGCGATACAACACCGAAATCGTTGAGGTGCTGGGCGAAGACGCGGTAACTGGCATTCGCGTACGTTCCGCCGACGGCGAGACGGTGGAGCCGGTGCATGGCCTGTTCGTGTACGTCGGTTTGAATCCCAACTCGGCGCCCATCGCCAACCTGGTTCCGCTGGACAACTCAGGCCACGTACCAGTGGGCCTCACCATGGATACCCCCAAACCGGGTCTTTTCGCCGCCGGTGATATCCGCCAGCAGTCAGCGTCCCAACTGGTGGCATCGGCCGGCGACGGCGCAACCGCTGCCATCGCGGCATTCCGCTACATCAACTCCAGGCAGTGGTGAGTCTCGTCATGCAGATTACCGATCACGTGTACAGCACCCATATCCAGGAAGACCCAAACGCTTACGGCGCAATGCATCCGGGCGGCACCCAGATATACTTCGTCGGCGACCCGGCCCGGCCACATGGTGATGATCGATTCGGGCGAACCCTACCGTGCCTGGCGTCATCAAATCGCGGCCTACTGGGACGAGTTGGGCCGCCCCGTCATCGACGCCATCCTGATTACCCACGGCCACGGCGACCATATCGGCGGCCTCGACCGGTTGCAGGAGCTGTTCGATTGCCCGGTGCGCTGCCACCCCAAGCTGGCGCCCAGGTTGCAGCACATCCTCGGCGGCGGCTCAGTGGTTGCCCTTACGGCCCCCGAAGTTATTGCCACTGGCGGCGGCGCGACCCTCAGGCCACTGTTTACGCCGGGCCACGAGGAAGATCACGTCTGCTACTTCCTGCGGCCCGACCGCGTACTATTCAGCGGCGATAACCTGCTGGGGCAACTCGTCATCCAGCGTTCGCAACCTGAAACTGTACATGTCCTCGTTGAACCGCATGGCCAAAACCCGCCCGCAGGTGGTTTGCCCCGGCCACGGCAGCACCATCCTGCGCGGCGAACCCCGCATCCTGCAGCAGATTGCCCACCGCCAGGGTCGCGAAGACCAGGTGCTGTCGGCGATTGCCAAGGGCGCTGCCACCGTTGAGGAAATCGTGGCCGCCGTCTACCCACGGAACCTGCGCAGGTCGTTGCGCGACGCCGCCGGCCGCAACGTGCGTACGCACCTCGAAAAACTGCGGCATGAGCATCGCGTCAATGAGCAGGAAGCCATCTACACCCTGCCCGGATAAACGCGCCATGCGACCGCAACGTCCGATGATACGTCGCGCCTCTGGACCTCCCGGAGCAGCCGGCTGCGGATTGGTATTGTTTTGTCTGGGCGTTTTCCTGCTTTCGCCCATCGGCCTGCTCCTCATCAAAGGCGTAGCGTGGGTACTGGTCGGCCTGGGCGTCCTGCTGGCCGGCCTTGCAATCTGGAGTTGGTTAAGGCAGCGATGAACTCGGCTGCCTAACCGCCTGGCTACGGCACCATCAACCCCGAACCATCGCGTTGCAACAGTTCCACGCGCACGTCGTCCGGCCCCCGCACGAAGGCGATGCGGACGCCCGGCCTGATGGTGCGGGGCTCCACGTAGATCTCAGCGCCCTTGCTCCGCAGGTCTTCCACCGCCCCGTCAATATCATCGACCCGAAACCCAAAGTGGTCCAGGCCAAGGTGCGGATCACTGGGGTTGGAGTCGATGTGCTCCTCGGGAGCCACGCTTGCGATGAAGATCGCCAACCCGTTCACGTCCAGATCAACGCGGGGCACCCCGTCGCTTTGGACGCGGTTCAATACTGTCGCCCCAAACATGGTCTCGAAAAAACTAGCCATCCCTTCCGGGTCTTTGGTGCGTACATGGATGTGGTCGTACGTATAGGTGTACACCGGTGCGGCAGTAGACATTGATCGTTTCTCCTTGGTGAATCAAAGAATATTGGGAACGTATGCTAACCCATTATTCATGACCTGGAGCGCAGTTGCTATTCAACTGCGCTCCTTAAATTCGTGCGTCGGTTACTGGATTGGGCCGGGTTCCTTTATCTGTTCCATCAGGTCGTTGTCCCATTCGCCTTCCGCCACCAGTATCGCCTTGGCATCGAACACGAACGCCTCGATGAGGTTGTGCGACAGGTAGGCATAGGTTCCCGGTTGCCGAATCGTGTGAATCGACGCCCCGGCGGAACCGGCGGCTACCACCCAGGTCTCCAGGTCCACCGCCGGCGGACTGTTGAACCCGCCGCGCTCCCAAACGTAGTCGCCGTGCCCGCCAATCAGGTGCGGATAGGACTGCCGGTTGGCTTGTGAGTGGACAATCAGCACGTTTTCGCCCACGTTGGCAGTCAGTTGGCCGTCACCCTGCAGCGCACCGGTAACTCCGTTGAACACAATGTGCGTCGGTATCAACGTCTTCATCGCCGCCAGATCGTCCACCATAGAGGCGGACGGGCTTTCGTAGCGCTTGAACTCACCGTTTTCGTCCCGCGGCAGGTAGTAATCCTGCTCCCCCACGTAGTAGGCGCGGTCGTAGGAGATCGGATTGCCCGCGGGATCTCTCAGGCCTTCCCGAGGCAACACCATGATCGCCCCGTTCATTCCGTGTACCACGTGCCACGGCACCATCGTTCCGCCGGGCGCGCAGTGGTAGATGAACACGCCGGCCTTGGTCGCCCGGAACCGCAGCACCACCTCCTGCCCCGGCCCAACCTGGGTCAGCGAACCGCCGCCCAGGGCGCCGCTGGAGGCGTGAAGGTCTATGTTGTGCAGCAGCTCATTGCTGGAAGGGTTTACCAGGGTCAGCTCCACGTAGTCCCCCTCGTGCACCACGATGATGGGGCCGGGTACCGATCCGTTGAACGTGAACGCCCACATGAACACACCCGAAGTTACCTCGATCTCCTTCTCTTCCACCACCATCCGAATCTCGACGACCCGTGGATCCCCGGTATTCACCTGCTCGTGCTCCGGGAAAAACGGCGGAGCGACCAGCTCCTGCGTAACCCGTTCCAGGCCAGACACGTCTTCCGGATCCCAGGTGCGCGGCCCGCTCCAGTAGTCGCTTCCGGCCACCGCCGCCGTCGCCTCTCCACCTCCGTCACCCACTGCCTCCTGACTCGGCAAATCCGTGGGCAACGAGAACGTCGGTACTGCGGTTGCCGCCTCGTCCTCACCCCCGCAGGCCACACCGACGGACAGCATCGCTACCATCGTCAGGGTAAAAAACAACGCCAGCGTCCACCGGCGTTTCGGATTCCCCTGTGCTTTGAATTGCATGATTATCCCCTCACTAAAGAGTGTAGGACGATACCAAAAGTTTAGATAAACGGAAGAATAGCGACCGGTGCAAATTGTTTCAAGGCAACGGCTACCTCACGCGTACCCGATTTAATCTGTCATTGCGAGGAGCACAGCGACGTGGCAATCCCGATGAGGCTGAACACACTTCGACGAACCGCCGTTGCTACGGCGACGAGATTGCCACGCTACGCTCGCAATGACAAAGTGGGTACGCGTGAGAGCGGCTCCTGGGTTTGGCTATCCTCTATATCTATCCCAGGTAGGCGCGAGTAGTCCCGGTTATGTGGGAGGTGTCGTTGTACAGATGCAGCACCGAGTTGTTCGGGTAGGTACGCACCACCGTCAACGAGCAGTTGTGCATCACGAATTTCCAGTTGGCTTCCAGCGGCAGTTCCAGCAGCGAAACCAGCCCGGCGCGCAGACTGCCGCCGTGCCCAACAACCAGCACATTCTCATCCATGTGCTGCTGACGAACCTGTTGAAATATCCGGTCCAGCCGAACGCTGGTTTCACGGATGGTCTCGCCGTTCGGCGGCGCAAAATCCAGGTCGTTGGCCATTGAGGCTTCGTAAAGGTGTGGGTATGCTTCCCGATACTCGTCGGCCGTCATTCCTTCGAACACGCCCTTGTTGTACTCCCGCAAGTCCGGCGTGAACGAAAGCGGCACATCCCTTTCACCCACTGCGACCCTGGCCGTTTCCGCTGCCCGCTTCAGATCCGACGAGTAAACCGCATCGATTTGTATCCCCGCCAACCTTCTCGCCAACATCCGGGCCTGTTCCTGGCCCCGCGACGACAGCGCCACGTCGGTATGTCCCTGGATGCGTCCCTCGGCGTTCCATTCCGTTTCGCCGTGCCGAGTGATGTAAATGATCCCCATACTTGTCCTTACCTATAGTTGATTTCGCCCCAAACGTCCGCTACGGCATCGACCAACCGTACGCAGTCCGGAACGGGCCGCAGGCCGATGCGAATGCAGTCCGGCAACCCGAACGACGTGCAGTCCCGCACGAAAATGCCCCTGCGCGCCAACTCGTTCCGGAGTCCAGCGGCATCCCCAACCTGGGCCAGCACGAAGTTGGCCGCCGTCGGGTAGCACTTTACCCCGAGCTCACCCAATCCCTGTTCGATGCACACCCGAGATTCCTGCACCGCCGCCCGGGCCCGCGGCAGGTAACCATCGTCGGCCAGCGCAACCACGCCCGCCGCCTGCGCCAGACCGTTCACGCTCCAGTCCGGTTGCAATGCTGCCAGGCGTGTGATAACCGATTCCGCGGCCACCGCGTAGCCCAACCGCAACGCAGTCAGCGCGTAGTCCTTGGTCATCGATCGCAGCACCACCACCGCCTCGGTCGACGCTACCAGTGCTGTCGCGCTGGCCTCGGACTGTCGTTCCGACAGGTTGATGTACGCCTCGTCCACCACCAGCAAACTGCCGACGGCAACGGCTGCTTCCGATAGTATCTGCAGTTCTGCCCGATCCATCAATGCGCCGGTGGGATTGTTGGGATTGCACATGAACACCAGCGCCGGGCGTCCGGCAGTGATGCGTTCTGCGGCGACCCCCGTGTCCCACGTGAATCCGGCCTCGCTCCGGTTTGCCTCCAGGTTCTCGACGCCTCCCCCCGACAGGGTTACCGCCCCGGCATACTCGCTGTAAGTCGGCGTCAGCAGCATGGCGACGCGATTCACGCCCCCGACCGGTGACCCTACGTAGGCTCTGGCCAGCAGATGGATGATCTCGGTGGAACCGTTCCCCGCGATGACATTCCCGATGCCGATGCCGTCGCCCCGGTGATGCTGCGCAATCGCTTCCGTCAGCGCCAGGCTGTGCGGATCGGGATAGGCCGCCAGTTCCACGGCGGCGATTGCCTCAGCCACTCCCTCCGGCGGCCCCAGCGGACTGACGCTGGCCGAGAAGTCCAGGCAATCCTCCAGCTTCAACCCCAGCTCGCGCAGTTCCGCCAGCTTGATCGCGCCGTGAACCGGTCGCCCGGTAGCGCCGCCAATGGCAGCGTCGTATTGATCCAGACTATTCATGCTGGGTCGCGCAGTGACGAACGCGAATCACCTTCCTACCTTTCTTCGGGCCGTGACCATTGCACCGTAGACTAGGACACCATTCTACTCTACACCTCTACACCCGTCAGACCAGCGCCACCCGCAGGTAGATGATCCCGACTGCCAACCCACCGGCCAATGCCGTGGTCAGGTACAGCGCCCGCGTGGCCAACCCGATGTGGGTCCCCTCCGGTTCCGGCGCCGGATCACCCAATCGGTAGTGCCCCACCTTCTCCAGCGTCACGCCCAACCCTCCGGCCATCGCCGCCATCGTCCAGCCGGCGTTGGGCGACTCGGTTCGCCCGTGGTGCGCCAGCATGATGCGCCATGCCGGCCCTCCGCGCATTCCCGGCAACACCACCGTGGACAACCACAGCAGCGCCGCCGCCAGCCGCGCCGGGACCAGGTTCACCAGGTCGTCCAAACGCGCCGACGGTTTGCCCAGATATTCGTACCGCCCCCGGTACCCGATCATGCTGTCCAGTGTGTTGATCGCGCGATACGCCACCGCGCCCGGCAGCCCGAAGATCGCGAACGCCAGCAACGGGCCCACGATGCTGTCGGTAATGTTTTCTGCCACCGATTCGATGGCCGCCGCCGCCGCTTGCCTCTCCGTTAATCCGGATGGGTCCCGGCTCACCAGCGCCGACATCCGCCGCCGTACCTCTCCGATGTCTCCGGCGGCCAGAATTTTCCCGATATCTGCGGCCACGCGATGCAGCATACGTACCGAAAAGGTGGTTTTCAGCAGCGCGGCCACTACCACCACGTAAGCCAGCGGGTGCAGTTCCAGCAGGCCAAAGCTGACGGCCCAGGCCAACGCTCCCCAGGCTGCGGGAATCACCACGGCCATCGTTGCCCCGTATATCAGCTGCCACGCCGTTGCAGCATCCCGACCCGGCGCGACCCGTTCTGCCGCCGCCACCGTGTTGCCGATCCACACCGTCGGATGCAACCGGTTGGGCGGTTCGCCCAACGCAACGTCCAGCGCCAGCGCCAGGATCAGCGCCAGCACATCCAGCGGAACCGGCAAAGACAGCAGGGTTGCGGCTACTACGTCCACACGCTTAACCCGTGACCAGCCCGAACCACGCGAAGGGAGGCCCGAACCAGCCCCGCGCCAGCAGCGCAACCAAAACGATCAGGGCCGCCGACTCCACCATCTCGTTGACGGCGCCGTAGCAATCGCCAGTCAACCCGCCGCCCAGCTTTTTGGCCAACACCATCCCCATCAGGAGAGCAAGAACCGATACGCCGGCCCATACCGCCAGTCCGGCTACGCCGCCGGTTCCTGCCGCAATCAACCCGGCAAACACCAAGGCCCACGCCGTCGCCAGCCACGGCTTTCCCCCCGAAGTGAAAGCCGTTCCTATCCCCTGTTGGCGACCGTACGGAAACACCGTGAGCAACAGCGTCATCGTCCAGCGCGCAACGATCGGGAAGAACAGCAGCGCCGGCCACACCGTCCCGTCGCCTGCCAACAGCGTGGTCAGCGCGCCGTATTTCACCAGCAATACGCACCCGGCTCCCGCCACCGCAAAGGCGCCCACTCGCGAATCCCGCATTATCTCCAGACGTCGCTCCACGGTCCTTCCACCCCAAACGCCGTCGCACACGTCCATCAAGCCGTCCAGGTGCAGAAATCGGTTGGATACTGCCAGAGCAGCCACCAGCAACGCCGCCGTGAGTGGCGCCTCGATGCGAAGCCAGCGGCATAACTCGGCCACGCCCACCAGCAGCAGGCCGTACAGCAGCCCCACCAACGGGTACCAACCCCGGGAGCGCGAGATTTCCCGGTCGGTGGCCGTGGATAAACCCACCGGCGCCAGCGTCAGGAACGACAGCGCCACCAATAACGGCCCGAATAACCATCTCATCGGTGCTGCGAACCCCGGAGGTCGACGCGACGGCAGGTTATCGCCGAAATCTGCTACCCGTCATCCCGGTCGCTGACACCAGCTTCCGCAAAGGTAGCCATCTCGGCCAGACAACGCGCCGCTGCTTCAATAATGTGCATCGCCAGCGCTGCTCCGGTGCCCTCTCCCAGCCGCATGTTCATGTCCAGCAGCGGAGTCAATCCCATTGCGTCCAGGGCAACATTGTGACCCGGCTCAACCGAGCGGTGACCGCCGATAAACCGCTCCGCTGCCACCGGACACAACCGCCAGGCTATCAGTGCCGCGGCCCCGCTGATGAACCCGTCCACCACCACCGCGCAATTCCTGGACGCTGCTCCCAGCATTACACCGGCCAAGACGCCAATCTCGTAGCCGCCCACTTTGCACAACACGTCCAGTCCATCGTTGGCGTCGGGCTGGTTGGTTTCCAGCACCCGCCGGATGGTATCGATCTTGGCAGCCAGCCCCGCGTCGTCCACTCCGGTGCCCCGGCCCGTAACGTTCGCCACGTCCGCGCCGGTGATGGCCGCGGTGATGGCCGCCGACGGCGTGGTGTTGCCGATGCCCATGTCCCCCCCGGCAATGACGTTGGCGCCAGCGTCCGCCCGCTCGATGGCGGCGGCAATGCCCACCTCCAGACACTGGATGGCATCTTCTCGGGTCATGGCCGGCCCACGGGCGATGTTGCCCGCGCCGTACCCCACCTTGGCGATGGTTAACCCCGGATGCGGGTCCAGATCAACCGCCACCCCGGCGTCGATCACCACGATGTCGGCGCCCGCCTGACGCGCCAGCACGTTGATGGCCGCGCCGCCAGCCAGGAAGTTGAACACCATCTGCGGCGTTACCTCGGCCGGATACGCAGACACGCCCTCCGCCGCGACGCCGTGGTCGCCCGCCGCGACAATGACCGCCTTGCCCGTGATCGCCGGTATCGCCTGCCCAAAGATACCCGCCAACTGGATCGACAGACTCTCCAGGCGACCCAAACTGCCGGGCGGCTTGGTCAACACCCCCTGGCGGGCCTCCGCTGCGGACACCGCCGCCTGATCCAGCGGGCCGATAGCGGCGATAGTTTCATCCACGAGCTCGGAGATGCTCATACAATTCCTTCCTTGAGTGACGATCTCTGGAGCGACGATCCTCGGAGTGACACTGCCAGCGTGCTGTCATCGCGGGCGCGGCACGGCGATCCCGTTGCGGGACCAACCACTAACCGCACCGGTAGCGCCCAACCCGTCAATCCCGATAAACCTAAATATGACCATCCGGCTTCAGAACTCGATGCCGGGCTGGGCTTTGATGCCGGCGTCATAGGGATGCTTCACCACGTTCATCTCGGTAACCAGGTCTGCAAACTCGACCAGCTCGGCCGGAGCATGTCGCCCGGTGATAATGACGTGCTGCATTTCGGGACGATTCGTCAACGCCTCGACCACATCCTCCACCGGCAGCCAACCGTAATGCATGGGGTAGGTGAACTCGTCCAATATAACGAGGTCGTATTCCCCGGCGTTGATCACTTCCTTGGCATCTTCCCACAGTGCCCGGGCCAGGTCTGCGCTGGCGTCCAGATCCTGAGAGCGCCAAGTAAACCCATCGCCCATGGCCCGAACCGTTATGCCCATCTTGGCCGCAGCCCGCTGCTCGCCGAAATTGGCCGTGGTGTGCTTGATAAACTGCAGCATCACCACCTTCATGTCCCGACCCCACGCCCGCATCAGCACACCCATGGCGGCGGTGGTTTTACCCTTGCCGTTGCCCGTGTTAACAATTACCAGTCCCTTGTTGATGCGCGGCCCACGCACCGATTGGGGCCCGTGCCTAAGCTCTTCCGTTGCCATTTCCGCTCCGTTCCGTTTCGTCCTGTGCCTGTTCCGTCCTGTGCCCGTTCCGTCCCGTAGAAAAGTTTCCCGTCTTTCGTCGTCCGGCTTTACCGGCGCGAACGAGCTGCCGCACACGTGTCCACGAATCGCTGCGCGAGACCGGGCCGGCTCCCCAGGTGCACGTGGATGTACGACGCCCAAACGCTACCCACCCGAAACCCCTCTGGCCGCCCATCCTGGTTCACCACCTGATAGGCCGCGCTGGAGGCATCCGGCGGTTCCTGCAATACCGACCAGTGGAACTCGTGGCCACGCACCTGCTCGCCCGAACGCAACAATGGCCCGTCGCCGCAGGCCGCTACCTCCCGGTAGCCCAGGTGCAGCCGCCGCCCGTCCATCGATGACACCACCGGGATCGCGCCCACCATGGGGAATTGTTGCCCGTCCAGGTCGGACAAACTGCGTCCCAGATACATCAGTCCGCCGCACTCGGCGTACACCGGAACACCATCGGCTATCGCTTTCCGCACCGACTCCAGCATTCCCTGGTTGCGCGACAGATCATCGGCAAACAGCTCCGGAAACCCTCCACCCAGATATACGCCGCCCACCCTCAGGCAGCCGATCATCATCCAGTGGAGAGAACGGCACAACTTCGGCGCCCCACGCCTCCAGCAAATCCAGCGAGTCCTGATAATAAAAGGAGAACGCCCGATCCTGCGCCACGGCAATCATCGTCCGCTTCGGTTGGGCATCCGCCGGAAACACCTGCGATGCGCCCGTTCCCGGCTTGCCGGCGCCGGCGGCAATGCGGGCGATGGCATCGATGTCGATCGTCTTCTCCACCTGCGCGTTCAGAGCCTCGTACCATTCGTTGACCACCGTCCCCTCTACCGTTGGAATCAGGCCCAAATGACGCTCCGGCTGCACCAGGTCATCCCGCCGCGGCAGCCATCCCACCACCGGCAGTCCTGTGGTCGCCTCGATCTGCGGCTGGCAAAACTCCAGGTGCCGCTCGCTGCCCACGCCGTTCAGAATGACGCCGGCGATGCGGAGATCAGGATCAAACTGCTGGTATCCCAGCACCTCCGCCGCCACACTGCGCGCCACCTTGCCGGCGTCGGCAATCAGGATAACCGGCGCGTCCAGCAGCTTGGCCAGTTCAGCGGTGGAACCGTCTTCATCCAGCGACGAGTGGCCGTCGAACACGCCCATCACCCCTTCCACCACGGCGATATCGGGCCGCGCCCGACGACCGGTGGAACAGCTCCGTAACCACCGGATGCGGCAACAGCCAGGTGTCCAGGTTGCGGGAGGGCACGCCGCACGCGAGCCCGTGATACGTGGGGTCGATGTAATCGGGGCCCGCCTTGAACGGCTGCACCTTCAGGCCCCGCCGAGCCAGCGCACCCATGATGCCGCTGGCGATGGTGGTTTTCCCCACGCCGGAACGCACCCCTGCAATCACAACGGCTGACGGCATATCAGGTCATCCTCGCAATAATTCCGTCTCCCGGCGGGAGAGAGGCAGGGCAACGGCCACCGCAACATGGTTTGATGGGACCGAGCTTCAGTTTGGGCACTAATACCATCCTACGGGTGTTCTTCTATCGAATCGTAGGCGTCGGCGGGCAACGCGATTTTTTGAGGATACTTTTCCAGCAGCGCCATGAAGAAATTGTGCCGGTGCGGGTTGGTGGCATCCACTTCCGATTTGCGCAGATAAACGCGCATCGCCGGATGGCCGTCGCCGTCGCGCATCCACAGTTGATACGACGGTAACCCCTGGTCATTGGTGGTTTGAATGAATTCCGCCTCCCGGATTTTCGACATGTCCAGGTGCATGTGCGTTCCGCCGGGCACCATCAGCGTGACCACGCGACCGTTGGGGGTGAACCTCAGATCATCAAAGTCCATATACACTTCCGCCGATGCGGCAGTGCTTTCCAGCATCACCACCACCTCATTGAAACCGATCCCATCAACCCCATCGCGGCATTCTTCCAGAATATCGCGGAGGACAACATCATTCGGTGCGGTCATCAAGTTCACCTCCCGGTGCAGGCGCGGGTTATTTCAGCACGTTTTACGATTGCGGCGATTATGTACCAGCCGCCACGGCAACGCAAATCGCCAGCGGATTTCCGTTCCCATTTGTTGTCTCCCAATTACAAAAGCGCGGCTCCGGCAGGCCGGAGGAGGAGGTAACCGTCCCACCGGAACCGCGCAGGAAAAGTGGTTCGTTCCTGCATCAACAACGAAAAACCCGACTGCACTTATCGCAATCGGGTTGAGCATGGCCTGATACCGGTAGGAAATGGCAGCCACTGTGTTCGGTAATTATTCCAGGAACTAAGCCGCCAATTCTGCCCACTCGTCCGCGCAGTGCAGTCAGAACATGCCTGCGGCAGGCCTCCTGGCTTATGGCTGCAAACGACGCTCCGCCTTCCCACCCATTCGGGCAGTGGCTTTTGAGCCGACATCCTTACGGATATCGACCGGAGGGCGTCTCACCAATTACAGTGGCGGGACCGCACCGGATTCGCACCGGATTTCCTTGTTAGCCCGTTTGCCGCCGCCATCGGATCACTCCGATCAGCAGCAACTCGCGAGCCACCGGCAGGCATTCACGTTTGATTCGTTTGTTAATTACTAAAAGGTAACACGCCCCCGGTTACCAGTCAATCGCGAGCAGCCCCACTCAGGGTCTTTCTATTGTCCCCTAATGTCATTGCGAGGGCAGCGTGGCAATCTCGTAGCCGTATCGACCAACGCTGTCGCCAGCTCACCTTCGACCGCCACGTTCCGATAGTCGAATGACCCTGAGTCCCACTGCAGTTGCTCTCGTCATTCTCGCGCAGGCGGGAATCCAGTGTCCGAACGGATAGGAGACCGTCCGAAATCCGACTCAATCGTGCTTTCAGTATTCCAGCATCATGCGCTGCAACTCCGAAGGATCAGTGGTCCGTGTCAAGCCCAGCATCAGCAGGATTCGCGCCTTCTTGGGGTGCAGATTGTCCGCGACGATGTAACCCTGCTCCATGAACCGCCTGGTTTGCAGCACCCTGCCGGTGCCAACCTGCGTCGACAGGACCACCGGCACACCCGATGCTATCGCCCTTTGCAATCCGGCCATAAACGGGGCCGGCGAACCACCGCTGCCCAATCCGGCTGCCACGATTCCCCCCACCTTCGCGTCGGTGAGGGCATCGATCACGGTGCCGTCCGCGCCGGCGTAGGCGTAGGCGATATCAACGCGCGGCAGTTCGTCGATACCAGCCAAATCGAACTCGGAATCTGCGGTGTGCCTCCGCTCGGGACGACGATAATAAACCACCTGGCCGTCGGAGTCTGAATACCCCAGGTAGCCCATGTGTCCCGACTGGAACGTCTCCACGCGGTACGAGTCCGTCTTGGTGACGTCACGCGCCGAGTGAATCTCGTTGTTCAAAACCACCAGAGCGCCCCGTCCCGCCGACTGCTCCGCGGCTGCTATGCGCACCGCATCCAGCAAATTGTTGTCGGCGTCCGTGCCCATCGCCGACGGGGGACGCATCGCTCCCGTAACCACCACCGGCCTACGGTCGCGCACCGTCAGGTTCAGGAAATACGCGGTCTCTTCCAGCGTTGCCGTGCCGTGGGTTACCGCAGCACCGGACGCGGCGCCGTCCGCGCTCATCCGCTCGTTGATGCGTCGCGCCAGCGTCAGCCAGTCGGACGGATACACCTCCGTGCTGCCAACGTTGATCACCTGCTCTGCAACTACATCCGCCACTTCCTCCGCTTCGGGAACCCGCGCCAGCATCTCCTGGATCGTAAGCTGCGTCCCCCGGTAGCTGTAGTTGGCGAAATCGGTGCGGTTCTCCCCCACGAATGAAATCGTCCCTCCCGTGCCAAACAGATACACCCGGCTGCGTTCACCGTATGTTGAATTAACCATTCAATCCTCCCCGGACTGCGCTGCTGTGGCGCCCGGTGGCTCCGCTGCATCAGTCCGCTTTGCAATTTATCCGCTGCGCCGCTAGTATGTTAACCTATCTCCCGGCTTTCTGCGGCATCTCACCATAGCCGCGGCAAGCGCCGGCAGGAGCTTTATGGGCAATAATCGCTGGATCCGCAACAGTCTCATCTATCTGCTCATCATTATCGGAGTCATAGTAGTTTTCTACACGCTGATTCCGAGCTTCGGTAGTAGCGAACAACTTTCTATTACCGATGTCTTCAACGATGTGCGGAGTGGCAAGGTCGATCAGATCATCGTGGATGGCGAAAAACTCACCGTCATCCCTCGGACTACCATCGGTGGCGAGGCCACCAAGTACACCAGCCGTATCGGCGAAAACGCTGATTTCTATACGCTGCTCAACGAAGCCGTCGACCTTGACCGCCTCACCAGCCCGCCCAAAGTGGATTACAAAGGCTCGGGCGGATTCGGCAGCATTTTCGGCATCCTGCTCAACTTCCTGCCCCTGATATTCTTCGGCGGCCTCATCCTTCTGATGATGCGCCAGGCCCAGGGATCCAACAATCAGACCATGAGTTTCGGGCGCAGCCGCGCTCGCATGATGCCGTTCAACCGGCCCTCGGTTACATTCAACGACGTGGCCGGAGTCGACGAAGCCAAAGCCGAGCTCGAAGAAGTCGTCGATTTCCTCAAATATCCCGAACGCTTCCTGTCCCTCGGCGCCCGCATCCCCAAGGGCGTGCTCCTGGTGGGTCCTCCCGGCACCGGTAAAACGCTGCTGGCACGGGCCGTCGCTGGCGAAGCCGGCACACCGTTCTTCCATATTTCCGGGAGCGAATTCGTCGAGATGTTCGTAGGCGTCGGCGCGGCCCGCGTCCGTGACCTGTTCGAACAGGCCAAGCGCAACGCTCCGTGCATCCTCTTCGTAGACGAGATCGACGCCGTCGGTCGCCACCGCGGCGCCGGCCTGGGCGGTGGACACGACGAACGCGAGCAAACCCTCAACCAGATCCTGGTTGAAATGGACGGCTTTGAAACCAACACCAACATCATCGTCATCGCCGCCACCAACCGGCCCGACATCCTGGACCCCGCCCTGCTCCGCCCCGGTCGTTTCGACCGCCGCGTAACGCTGGACCTGCCCGACGTTGTCGGTCGCGGTGCGATCCTGAAAGTGCACGTCGCGGGTAAACCCCTGTCCAATGAAATCAGCATTGAGATCGTCGCCCGCGAGACTCCCGGATTCAGCGGCGCCGACCTGTCCAACCTGGTTAATGAGGCCGCGCTCCTCGCCGCCCGTAAGAACCAGTCCAGCATCTTCATGGCCGACTTTGAGGAGGCCATCGAGCGCGTGATCGCCGGCCCCGAACGCAAGAGCCGTGTCATCAGTCAGCGCGAAAAAGAAATGACCGCCTACCACGAAGCCGGTCATGCCCTCGTCGCCTGGTTGCTTCCCCACGCCGACCGCGTCCACAAAATCAGCATCGTCTCCCGCGGCAACATGGGTGGACACACCACGTTGCTCCCCGATGAAGACCGGTATCTCTGGACCAAGAACCAGTTCCAGGACATGCTCGGTGTCATGATGGGGGGTCGCGTCGCCGAAGAGTTGATCTTTGACGAAGTTACCACCGGAGCCAGCAACGACATCGAACGCGCCACCAAAACCGCCCTCGGTATGGTCAAACGCTACGGCATGTCCTCCAGCCTCGGCCCGCGCACCTTTGGCAAACGGGAAGAGCTGGTGTTCCTGGGACGCGAAATCAGCGAAGAACGGGACTACGGCGACAAAATCGCAGAAGAGATTGACGTCGAAGTGCGCCACCTTATCAATAGCGCCTACCGGCAGGCCCAGCAGCACCTGATGGATTACAAACCCAAGCTGGTTCAAATCGCCGAATATCTCATCGAG
Organism: Geodia barretti; assembly: GCA_030341885.1. Classification (NCBI taxonomy): domain Eukaryota; kingdom Metazoa; phylum Porifera; class Demospongiae; order Tetractinellida; family Geodiidae; genus Geodia; species Geodia barretti. Next base: position 51,886 of record CASHTH010000421.1, read on the forward strand.
CACGAAGCTATCTCCGGAGATGCCTTGCGCCGTCTCTTCAACGACGACCCGCCCGGCATCGAATCGGAACCCGCCCGGCCAATCCCGGCGCCATCGCCTTACGCACCGCCGGCCCCGCCGGTCACCCACGGCGATCCGCTCCCCCAATCCGGCCCCTTCATTCGGCAGTTCGGCCACCAACGATCCAGCATCGGGAGTGCCGCCCGCCGCCGACTAGCCTATCGAATTACCCCCTCTCCCTTGATGGGAGAGGGTTGGGGTGAGGGTGAAAACCCCGCCGACGTTACGACTTGGGCGACCCCCCCATTCATCCTGAGCCCGTCGAAGGACCCCCTTTCCCTCGATGGGAGAGGGTTGGAGCCTGCCCCGTACTTGATACGGGGGTGAGGGTGAAAACCCCGCCGACGTTACGACGTGGGCGACTCGCCGCCGCCCGAGTCCTCTTCCAGGGGCAGGCTGCGGTAATACAACCCCCACTCGTGCATCAGGTTCTCCACCCGCGGGTCTTTCAGCGCGACCAACTCCCGAAAGAACCCTGCCATAGCGTGGGCCGGCCGCAATTCATCGCTGCATACCCAGCTCCGATCGCCCGGCACGGCGTAGATAAGGCCGCTTTGGTGCGGACACGAAACCTGAACCCGTGCCATGTCTTCGCCAACCTTTACCGTCATACCCTGCGACGACGACCCGGAGTCCGCGCTCCCAGAAGAAAATCCCAGTGGTGCTGTCATCGGTTCAACATCCTCACCTTGTGCGTTTGAATCACCCCGTACGCGACCCGAGCCTGGCATCCTGTTAACCCACACCAACCAGCAATCCGTGCCGCCGGACGGATCCCAGTCCAGTCGTCCATGCGGAGTCGTCGCCGGGCGGTTAACCGGCGCCAAAATGTCCCGACGTCGGGCGAACGACATTATAAACCACGTCCCGGACAATAGTGTTATACTGGCAAAGCCATTCGGCGAGGGCCAAATTGGACACTCGCTGTGGTGCAACTCCCACACTCCCACCGCTCCCGGAAGTTGCCCATTCCACCCATCGCAGCATCTAACAGCTGAAAGGAACGAATATTTATGTTCAACCCCGGCGGAGGCCAGCAGCCACCTCGACAACCCGAGTTCGACTTTGACCAGATTATCGGTCGTATCCGGGGCATTTTCGGTGGAGCGGGAGGCAGATTCGGCAACCTCAACCTCGGTGTAATTATCGTCGCTATCGTTGCGTTGATCGTCGTCATCTGGGCTGCCACAGGTGTGTACACCGTCAGCCCCGGCGAAAACGCTTCATTGCGCCTGTTTGGCGCGGTTCAGGGCGATCCAATTACTCAGGAAGGTCTCCACTGGTGGTGGCCCGGTCCGATAGGGAAAAACGACGTTGTCCTGGTTACACAGACCCGTCGTATGGAGCTGGGTTTCCGGTCTAACGATGCCGCCGTCAATACCCCGTTCCTGGACGAAGCCCTCATGATTTCCGGCGACCTCAACATCGTTGACGTTCAGATGGTGGTGCAATACCGAATCAGCAACCTCAACAATTTCCTGTTCAAGGTCGATGATCCGGGCGAGCAGATTCGTGGCGTCCCCGAAGGTCGCCCCGACGGTCGCACCCTCAAGGACGGCGCCGAAGCCGCCCTCCGTCTCGTCGTGGGCCAACGCTCCATCGACGACGTGTTGGTCCGAGGGCGCGAACTGGTGGAAACCGATACCAGAACCCGTTTGCAGGCCATCCTCAACGAGTACGAGGCTGGTATCGAGGTCATCTCCGTCCAGCTCCAGGACGTCAAGGCGCCCGAAGAAGTCCGCGACGCCTTCGACGACGTGCTGCGAGGCCGCCAGGAACGGGAAACCCGCATCAACCAGGCCCGAGCCTACCAGGAAGATATTCTTCCCCGAGCCAACGGTGACGCCGCACGCATCATTGAAGCGGCAGAAGCTTTCCGCCAATCCCGTATCGAAACCGCCAACGGTGAAAGCCTGCGCTTCCTGTCGGTGCTCACAGAGTACCGAAACTCACCCGAGGTTACACGTCAACGCCTTTACCTGGAAGCCATGGATAACGTGCTGCCCAGCGTCAGAAAGGTTATCCTTGGCCCCGGTACCAACCCGGTACTGATTCTGGGACAGGACGGAAACATCATACCCGCCCCCGTCGGCCCCAATCCCCAGTAGCAGCAATCTAGCACCGCGTTTCCGCTACTGACCGTCCACCCTTTCGGAGAATCCCCCAATGCGCAAACTCATCATCGCCGCCGTCATCATCATCGTCGCCTTAGTTGTGCTGCGTCAAACGCTTTACGTTGTTGATGTGACGGAACAGGTCATCATCCTGCGCTTCGGCGAGGTGGTGAATACCGAAGAATCTCCCGGACTCAACGTCAAACTTCCCTTCGTCGACACCGTCGTCAGACTGGACCGCCGCGTGCTCCGCATTGACGCCCCTCCGGTGTCCATGCCCGACCAGGACAAAGAGAACCTGGTCATCGACATCTACGCCCGCTACCGAATCGTCGATCCCGTTCAGTTCCGCAAAACTCTCCAAAACGAACTCAATGCCCGCAGCCGCCTGGGTGACATCGTCACCTCCACCCTGCGTGACCGCGTAGCCCTCCGTGATCGTACCGACATCATCGGGGCCAAACCCCTCCTCGACGACCTCGGAGTACCCGTAACGGATGTCGAAGGATTGCCGTTGGTTGAAGGGCAGGAAACCCGCACCGAGATCCTGGGCGAAGTGCTCGCGGCCGTCCGCGAAACCACCGGTGGCGACAATTTCGGTATCGAGATCATTGACGTGCGTATCAAACGCGCCGACTTCCCCGAGGCTGTTACCGCATCCATTTTCACCAGAATGCGCGCCGAGCGTAACCGTATCGCTGCCCGTTTCCGCGCCCAGGGTGAGGAGGAAGACCGCAAGATTCGAGCCACCACTGACCGTGAGCGCGACGTTATCCTGGCAGTGGCCCAGCGCGAGTCCAACCGGGTTCGCGGTGAGGGTGAGGCCGAAGCCATCCGCATCCTCGCCGAAGCCTTGAACAGCGACCCCGAATTTTTCGCTTTCCGCAGAAGCCTCTTATCCTACCAGATTCAGATCAAGGGTCAGGACACCATAGTCTTCTCCGCAGATTCCCCCCTGTTCCGGTACCTGCCGGGACCCGATGGCGTTACAGAGTAAGACAACTCCGCCAATTGGGTACAACCGCGTCTTACAAACGTACAGGAGGGGCGACGTAATCGTCGCCCCTCCTGTATTTGCCAGTTCTGGGCTCAGTTGAAAAAGCTACCTTCCAGAGATACGGCGTCCTTCCTCCAGTCCCCCGGCGGTTCGTGTGGGTGCGGTAATCAGGATGCTGAAACCCTGCTCCAGTCGCATCGGCACTTCCGCCGCCGTGCAGCCCACCGCGCAGGGGACACCGGCGTTCTGGCAGATTCCCAAAATCCGCAGTAGCATCTCCTGAACCTCCGGATGCCCGGCGTTGCCTCGGTGTCCCATCGCCACCGACATATCGCCAGGCCCGGCCCATATCGCGCCGATGCCCTTCACCTCCCGCAGTATGTCCGGCAGGTTGTTGGCTCCCGTTGGCTCTTCCACAATGCCCATCAACAACAGGTTGCCGTCGGGATCGATGGGCCAAATGTCGGCGGCGTCATAATACTCTGTAGCCGACAACCCCCAGTACCGGGGAGCAATCGCTGCCACCATCCCCGTTCGCCCCGCGGCTCAAAGTCGGCCACACCGGGAACCTGCGGATAACGCGCCGCCCGCACCGCCGACATTGCTCCTTCCACCGTATCCAGGTGGGGCAGTATCAGACCATACACCCCCGTGTCCAGCGCCTGCTTGATGACCCACTGGTTCTGCTCCCGGGTGTTGGGCGGAATACGCACAATCGGCGTCGGGTCGGCCTGCAAACCACCGCCGTCAATCACCCGTTTGCGATTCAGCAAAAATTGCAGCGACGTTCGCAGGTTGTTGAATGACAACCCCTCGTGTTCCATCTCGATCATTACCAGGTCATAGTCCGAATCGGCAAAATAGGTCATTTCATCCAGATTGCCGTTCCAGATCAAACCCGTGCCGAAAACTGGTTTGCCCTCTTCCAGCAGCTGAATCGCCTTGTTGTAACGTGTCGTGGCGGGCATATTTTCTGCCTCCTGTTTAGACCGTTGCAGTTGTTCGCGTTTTACTGGCCGCCGTTTATCCGGATAATGCGGCGCGAAACTCGGTGTCGTTTTCGTGCGGGCCGACCACTGCCAGCCGGAACGCCTGGGGCGAGATCAGTCGCTCTGCGGTTCGCAATACGTCGGTTGGCGTCACCGCGTCGATGCGCGACGCAGTTTCATCCGGCGTGGTTATCTCTCCCAGTAACAATTCCTGCGAGGACAGCCAGGCCGCCACCGCCCGCGAGTCTTCCATTCGCATCAGCAGCCGGCCCTTGATGTACTCCCGAACCTTATGCACCTCGGTGTCCGGAACCCGCTCCAGCATTCCCAGCAACTCCGTGCGGGTCGCCTGCACCGCTTCAGCGGCCCGAGCCGGCTCCGTCCCGCAGGACACCACCAGCGCGCCGCAGTCCCGGTAATTGCTCAAGGCGCTGTGCACGTCGTACGTTATTCCAAGGTTCTCACGCAGGTTCTGGAACAGCCGGCTGCTCATCCCATCTCCCAACACACCGTTCAACACCGTGGCCGCATAGCGGTCGGGATCGGTCATCATCAAGCCTGGCATCCCGATGCACAGGTTGGTGTCTTCGGCAGGCCGAGTATCCAGAAGAATGGTAGGCGCATCGTCGGCCGCCGCGACAACCGGTTCCCAACCCAGGGGTTCCCCGGGCATCCAGTCTGCCGTAGCCTCGGCCAGCATACCCACCGCCGTATCATGATCCAGCGCGCCGGCAATACTGATAACCGTGTTGTTGGGTCGGTACTGCCGTTCCATGTACTGGCGCACGTCCTCCAACCCGATAGCGCTCACCGTCTTCGGTTCTCCGCCAACGTCCCGTCCCATGGCCTGCCCGGGCCAGATGGCACGGTCGATCAACAGAGCGCACACCTCGGCCGGGTAGTCATTGGTCATCCGCAATTCATCGAGGATGACGTCCCGCTCCTTCTCCATTTCCGTCGGATCCAGCAGCGGATGACGCACCAGGTCGATAATCACCGGCAACGCCCGATCGGCGTACACGCTGGCAACCTTGCACCAGAACGAGGTCATTTCCCGGTCGGTGGCCGCATTCATGATGCCGCCCACCCCTTCCACGGCTTCCGAGATGGCCAGAGCGGTCGGCCAGCTTCGGGTGCCCTTGAACGGCAGGTGCTCCAGAAAGTGCGACAATCCGGCCAGCTCGGAAGGTTCGTACCGTGAGCCCGCCCCAACCGATATGAACATGGAAACGCTGCGGGTGTGTGGCATCTCTGCCGTTAACACCCGCAACCCGTTGTTCAAAACTGTGCGGCGATACACGAAATTTGCGGCGATCAGGTGTTCAACCAGTCCACGTCGCCCTGCAGGTCTGCCGGATGCGACTTGGACATGAACACCGTATAACGCCGACGCGCCTCACCGATGGTCGTGTTGTCGGGACCGTGCCCGGGATACACATAGGTGTCATCAGGAAGGGTGAGCAGCTTTCTGCTGATGCTGCCCAGCTCCTGCTGCAAAGCCTCCGGACTCCGTGACCGGCCCGGCCCGCCCGGGAACAGCGTGTCCCCCGAGAAAAGAAAACCCCCCACCAGGAAACAGGTGGACCCCTCGGTATGCCCCGGTGTGCTCAAACACTGAATCGTCTGGTTGCCAAACGCCACCGTGTCGCCGTCGCTCAGATTGCGCTGCGGTGGGCTGGGCGGCAAACCGGCATCCGGCCCGCCGATGGCCGCCGGCGCGCCTATGCTGCCGGTAATTTCGGTGTAGCCCGCCAGGTGGTCCTGGTGACCGTGGGTAATCAGGATCGCCTGCACGTCTATCCCGTGGGCCCGAACCTCGTCGATCATCTTTTCCGGCTCGGCGGGCGTATCGATACAAACCCCCTGGTTGGTCTCCGGACACACCACGATATACCCGTTGTTGCCCAGGGTTCCCATATTTTCAATCTTGTGGACGGTAACATCGCCCGCCCCGTGCGTTTCATGGTGAACTGGCATATTCCTGCGCCTCCTCGGTGGTTAATTCAAACCGGTAGTCATTTCAAATCGGTAGTCAATTTCAAAACTGAACTGATCCCCTCTCGCCTGTGAGAGGGCAATAGCCTGCCCCGTACTTGATACGGGGGTGATGGCGGTCATTCAACCCGCCTCCACCGCTTATGCACCCGCATTGTAGCAAACCGGGCGGTGCGGATGTGAATGGCGGATGTGCCGACCCGTGCCGCGCCAACCAATCACCGGAGTTGTTACACACCGAGAATGGGGCGATCGTATTGGGCTGGGCGCCCGCTTCACCCTCCCAGGCGAGCCCTCATGCTGTCCGGCACCTGGCGAATCCGCCTGCTGAACGCCGTGTCCCAACGCATCCCCACCTGTCGCGCCGCCTCGGTCACCAACCGCGCGCCGTTCAAATAATCGTCCCGGTGGATGTATTCGGCGGCCACCGAGCCATCTGCTGCGCCGTTGTGGTAATTGCCCAGCGGGAAGGCGACCCCGGTGGCGCGATAGCCGTAGGCGAGGAACGCGCTGGCTTCGCATACGCCGCCGCTCATTAACTGGCGCTGGCACCGGAAATCGTTGCCGCCGGCCGTCAAAACCTCTCGCGCTCGAATCAACGCCGACTCGGCATCGTGATTGAAGGTACTGCCCGCGTCCCCGGCGCGGATCACCGGGCCGTTTCCAATTTCAGCCCCGGGCAGCGTCCGCGACGACTCCAGCGACACCACCAGCGTGTCCAAAGGCAATGTGCCAGCCTCGGCCAGCAACCGCGCCCCAACCAACCCAACCTCCTCGGCGCGGGTGAAAACCCCGTATACATCGCCGGTGGGCGGTTCGCCGTGCAGCCTGTCCAGCGCCGCCAGAATACAGCCGCAGCCAGCCAGGTCGTCCGCCGCGCGCATCACCAGATAGTCCTCGTCGATGCTGAAATCGGGCAGGTCAAAAACCGCCGCTGATGGCACCGGAACCTCTCCGGAATCACCGCCGGCCAGACGGATGAGCACCTGACGTTCGCGCTCCTCACCATGCTTTCCTACCGTCTCCGCAGAGATGCGACGTCCCGCCGGCAACACAATGTGCAGCGGCACTCCGGCCTCAAACGCACCGGCCGGTATCCCGCCGGATGCGCGTCCAATCAGATAATCGCCGTCCCGACCCACCACCTCAAAACCCGGATGGTCCATGTGGGCCATAAACGCAATCGGCGGCACGCCACCGCCGTCGCTCCCGGCGATGCGGGCTATGATGTTGCCGAACCCGTCGGTGCGCCACGACACGCCGATCTCGGTCAACGCCCCGCGCACCACCGTCGCCACGCCGTTCTCGTGAAAAGCAACCGCCGGCTGCGCTCCCAACCGGGCCAGAAAATCCAGCGCCCGGCTATCGGAATCCAACTGGCTGGTACTCATTTAATCCGCTCCTCAAGTCGGTGGCCGCCGCACAAATTCAAACTGCGCCGAATTATAGCACTGCCCCAGAACGCGAAACCCTCTTGCACATCCGGTGCTATACTGCCACGCATGAATTCTGACGACAGCCAACCGGGAGGTGCGCCATGTTGCCCAAGTTTCGAGTAAATCTGGACGAGGCCACCATGGTGCCCGGAGACGACCTCAAGTCTGTTACGGCCGCCGTGCTGCAAAAGATGGGAGTACCGCGTGACGATGCGGCGCTGGGCGCAGATGTCCTGGTTCTCGCCGACCTGCGCGGCGTCGACTCCCACGGTGTCTCCAACATGCTCCGCAGCTACGTCAACGGGTACACCAGCGGGCAGATCAACCCCAACCCCCAGATGACCATCGTGCGGGAAACTCCCGCCACGGCCAGCATCGACTCTGACCGCGGCCTGGGGATCATCACCACGCCCAAGGCAATGGACATCGCTATCGAGAAGGCCGCTGCGGTAGGTATCGGGATGGTTACCCTGGGCAACGCCCGGCACCTGGGCATGGCGTCCTACCATGCCATGTTGGCCCTGGAGCACGACATGATCGGCGTCTGCATGACCAGCTGCCCGCCGTCGGTGGTGCCGACCTTTGGCGCCGAACCGCGCCTGGGCACCAATCCCATCGCCATCGCCGTCCCGTCCCGCCACGAAGCGCCCTTTGTCTTCGATGCCGCCACCAGCACCGTCGCCGGCAACAAGGTTGGCATCGCCCGTCGCCTCGGCGTAAAACTGGAACCAGGATGGCTCGCCGACTCGGAAGGCACCCCCATCATGGAGGAAACCGACGCCCCCGACAACTACACCCTGCTAACCCTGGGCAGCACCCGCGAATTAGGTTCCCACAAGGGCTACGGCCTGTCGTGCATGGTGGACATCCTGGCCGGCGTCCTCACCGGCTTTGGCTACGGAGCCGTGCCGGGCCGTCCCAACTTCGGGCACTACGTCGCCGCCTACAACGTGGCCGGCTTCGACGACCCGGAGCACTTCAAGGACACCATGGATGAGTGGCTCCGCATGATGAAAAGCACCCGCCCCGCTCCGGGCGAAGAACGGGTAATGGTGGCCGGCCAGCCCGAGGCCGAAATGGAGATCATCCGTCGCGCGGAGGGCATCCCCCTGCACCAGGAAGTGGTGGACTGGTTCCACGACACCTGCGGCGAACTGGGCATCGACTGCCCGTTCTAGTCGCTCCACCCCTTCTCCCGGTGGGAGAGGGTCAGGGTGAGGGCGTGATCCCCTCCATCATCTGGTTAGGGTAGCGCGGTACTTCCTACAAACGGGTGCCTAAGATCGCCCCCAGTGACGCCTTCCCACGTGAAGTCGGCTAACCCAATCAGTGCGGATTCGGCTTGATTAGGTTCGTCGCTGGCGAATTGGGACAACAATCCCAAAATCAATATTGCCACACCCAATAAGATAACCGGTACATAAACGCTTGGCCGGGTTGAGGTTGGCGGTCGACGCATTAGATCTGTCCCGGATTATCGGCGTTGCGCGGATGCTTTCTCTGCTTTTGGGTCTCCTGCCCGGCGCAGCTGCCACCGCAACATACCCGCGATACCCACGATTACTGCAGCACTCCCCAACACTATGAAGATCAATCCTATGCCCAATGCGACCACCTTGAGCACGAGCGATTGCATCCGTTTTCCCACGGATGCTTGTAGTGCCTCGGCTTCGATTTGCTCCATGATACCATCACACTAATTGGAAGATTACTTTGAAAGCTTTAGAGGTGCTCATCCGAAGCACTAACAAAATCCCATGTCCCTGAATGGATAATCCCCATCATGGGAAACGCTTGAGTTAAAGGCGCATACTCATCCACAAGCGCAACGGAGCAAGCGTCAAGGTTCTCACCTGACGAACCAATATGAACAAGATAAACGACTTACTGATTAAAGCCATAATTATTCTGGGGATCCCAGCAACCGTAGTGGTGGGCCTTGATGTAGGCGACACTTGGCAGGCGCCGCAATGGTTACTGGGTATAGCGTATTGGATCATCGGCCTGATTTTGGTGTCGGGAATTACCATAGCCGCCTTCAACTTCAAAAGATGACCGATCAAACCCGCTGATTCTCAGTCTTCCTTCAGCGCCGGAATAACCTCTTTGCCGAACAGTTCGATGGAGCGCATGGTGTCCTCGTGGGACAACCGCCCGCCCTGGGCTTCCAGCAGCAGCGAACCCACGCCCAGCTCATCGCGGATGTGCTTCAGCTTCTCGATTACGGTTTCGGGGCTGCCCACCACCAGGTGATACCTGTCCTGCAACTCCTGGTACGACAGTTCATGCAACGGCGTCGGACGCCGCGCCGCCACTGCCGCTGCCCCAGCCCGCGACGTGTACCCCGGCGGCGACCAGTATTCTCGCGGCCCGCGCAACGGATAGTTCATCCGCCACAGGAACGCCTTGCCCGACTCCTGCGCCTTTTCGTCGGTGTCGTTCACGTGACAGCAGATCATGAACGCAAACTTTTCCGGCCCCGGTTCCCAACCGTCGGCGGCAGCATATTCCCGGTAGCGCGCGAACAGGTTCTTGGCCACCTCCAGCGGAGTCAGGAAGGCGGCGTAGGTATAGCGGTGCCGCGCCGTCCACTCCACCGTCTCCGGACTTCCCGTACCGGGAACCCACACCGGCGGGTGCGGCTTCTGGATGGGAAGCATCCACGGATTCACCGCCCGGTAGTGGTAGTGAGTCCCCTCCCACCGGAACGGCCCGGGCGTGGTCCACGTCTTGATAACCAGGTCATGGCATTCCTCGAACCGCTCTCGGTTATGCAACGGGTTGGTGTTGTTCGCCCACGATTCGATGCCAATACCCCGCACGAAGCCGGAGATAATGCGTCCGCCGGAGATAACGTCCAGCATCGCGATTTCCTCGGCCAGCCGAACCGGATTATCCGACGTGGGCAGCATGTTGCCCAGCATCAGGATTTTGGCCCGATTGGTGATCCGCGCCAGAATACCGCCCGTGATGTTGACCTCCACGTCCATGCACGACGGCGTGTTGTGGTGTTCATTGATCATCAGGCCGTCGAAGCCCACTTCCTCGGCGTACTGGTATTCGTCCAGATACCGGTTCATCAACCCACTGGCTGTTTGGGGGTCAAAGTAGGTGTTGGGGAAAGTCAGCCGCATCGACGGAAATTTCTCCGCTTCCGACTCCGGAAACTCCGCGTACGGAAACTCGGTGAAGTAGAACACGTCCATCGTCTGTCATCTCCAGCAGGTGCGTATTGCCGCCCCCTCCTACCGGGAGAGGGCTGGCGTTAAGGCCGAAACCCCCTCTCCTTTGACGGGACAGGGGGAGTATTAAAATCTTCCCCGCCGCAGTTTACAAAAACGCCAGCGCGGTTTGCACGAATTCGTCGGGTTTCTCAATCTGCGGCGAGTGACCGCAGTTGGGAATTATCGTAACCTCAGAGCCGGCCAGGGCCTGCTGGAACAGCCCGGCGCACTCCACCGGAACCAGCGCATCCTGATCGCCCCACACGATGTGCGTTGGGATGCTCACGCGGCTCAGCTTCGCCGGCAGCCGCGGATTGTACATGTAGGGACGCCAGGTAAGCCGGATGGCCATCTCCCGATCGCCCTCCGCCTGATCGGCCTGCTCCGGCGTCGGAGGGGTACCAAACATCTCTTCCCATTCCGGCACCTGCGAGGGGTCGTGGTACACCAGCTCGCGCACCTGGGCCGGACTGATGATGAATATGTCCGCAATCTCCCCTTCCTCGGGCTTGATGCCGGCGGATCCCACCAGCATCACCTTGCTGAAAGCGTGACCCGTCATCGACAGCATCTCGGCAGCCAGCCAGCCACCCATCGAGAAACCGATGGCGCGTATGTTTTCAAGGCCTTCCTGCTCCTGGAACCACGTATAAAAACAGGCCAGGTCCTGCATCGACTCAACCCAGCTGGGACGGTCGCTGAGCCCGTACCCGGGGTGGGACGGCAGGTACACGGTAAACTTTTCGGCCAACGCCTGGGCATACCGGCGCGGTCCCGCGTTCCCGCCGGCTCCATGCAGCACCAGCAACGGATCGCCGGTTCCCCCTTTATAAACCTGCAGGTTGCTGCCGGCCACCGAAACCGTTTCTTCAGTGAAATTTGCCATTCTTGTATTGCTCCTTGAATCTCAAATCTGGAGTCTGGAATCAGTCATCGATGAGCAGGATTTTCAGGATACGCATTGCGCAATCCTGTCTATCCTGCGAATCGATATAAACGTCGTTAAACCTTGATCAAATAACCGATATGCCGGGCGGGTTAGCTACCCGATTGCTGCTGTGCCATCTTCTGGAAGGGGTCGGTCAGCTCCAGCTCTTCGCCGATCTCGCGCAGCCGCGGCAGCACTTCCTCGCCCATCAGTTCCAGGCAGCGCATCGTGTCCTGGTGGCTGATCGAACCGTCGTTGGTCCACACCGCCAGGATGCCGGGACGCATGTAGCTCAAAACTTCCCGCAACTGCGAAACCACAGTGTCGGGACTGCCGATAATCCAGCGCCTGGAATCCAGAATCTCGTCGTAGTGGGCCGAGTCGAGGCCACCCACACGGAACGGGTCGCTGCGAATCTGCTCGCGCAAACGCAGGAAACGCGGGTCGTCGCTGCGGCTGCCGTAGCCCACCGGCGATGCGTAATCGCGGGGCAGCGGAATGCGACCCACACCAATGTTTCCGACCATGTAGCCCTTGCCCACGTCGTAAGCCTTCTCGTCGGTGTCCTGCACGTGGATGCGGACCAGATAGCCGAAGTTCTCCGGACCCGGTTCGTAGCCGTGTTCACGGGCGGTCTCGGCGTAGATGGACTTCATATCCTCGGTTCCCTGGGGATCGGTTTCCAGGAAGATGTACGGGTAGTTGTGTTCGGCACACCACACCAGAGTTTCGGGACTGCCCGTGCCCGGGATCCAGATGGGCGGGTGCGGCTTCTGCAACGGCACCTGGAACGGATTAACCACGCGGAACTGATAGTGCTTGCCCTCCCAGCGGAAGGGCCCCGGAGTCGTCCAGGTCTTCAGAACCAGGTCGTGGGCTTCTTCGAATCGTTCCCGGTTGTACAGCGGGTTGGTATTGGTGGCGAGGCTTTCCACACCGGTGCCGCGCACGAATCCGGATACCAGCCGACCACCGGAAATCATGTCGATTTCCGCCAGCTCTTCGGCCAGTCGCAGGGGGTTGTCAAAAATGGGCAGCGGATTGCCCAGCAGCACGATCTTGGGCTTGGTGGTCGTGCGGGCCAGAATCGCTGCTTCCAGGTTCATCGTCGCGCCCAGGCAGGTCGGCGTATTATGATGCTCATTCAGCATCAACCCATCAAAACCAACCTCTTCCGAGTACTGGTACTCGTCCAGGTACATGTTGTAGAGGTAGTGCCCTTCCTGCGGGTCAAAATTGGAATTGGAGAAAGTGAGCCGAACCGCCTCATTGGGCGAATTACGCACATCCTCCTCCGTGTAATTCACGTAAGCCCGTTCAGTAAACCGCATCAAAAACATGTCTGACCTCCTTCAGGCGCTGGGGGGCGTTGGGGGCGCCACCTGGAAAAGTGGCAAAGCCGTCGCTTCGCCACATAATACACCATGAAAAGGACTGCACATAAACACAACCACTCTCGCTCGTCCTGAGCCTGTCGAAGGACTTCCTCTCTCTATTGGAGAGGGCTGGGGTGAGGGTGAACACGTCTGATCAGTTTGCGCGAGCGCAGCGTGGCAATCCCGTAGCCAAGGGTGGCGAACTGCCGTCATTCTGGCCTTGAGCCGGAATCCAGAGTCTGGCAACCAACATGAATGTACAGAATAAACAGGATCAGGACGCGCCGTAGACTCCCTCTCCCCCTTGTGGAAGAGGGCTGGGGCGAGGGTGATTCCCCCCGCTCGTCCTGAGCCTGTCGAAGGACTCCCTCTCCCCCTTGTGGGAAAGGGCTGGGTGAGGGGGCGGGCCCCCTGGTGGGTGAGGGGGTTGGTCGGAACGGCCATCGTTGCTCTCGCGTTTCTACCGATACATTAAGCAGTTGCCGCTCCTTCCTTCTTGAAATGCGGTATCACCTCGGCGGCGAATCGCCCCATCTGCTCCCGAAACTGCGTCGTCGTCGCACCCATGGGGAAGGCGATCATCACCTGATCCAGCCCAGGATATTTGTGCTGCAATTCTTGCAGGTACGCCACCGTTTCCTCCGGGCTGCCGGCGAACCACGCCCGGTTGTCGATCACGTCCTGGAAGTTGCTGCCGGCGGCGATGTGCCTGGCAACCCCGCCGGGCCCAGTGGCCGCAATCTGCTGGTCGCTGTAACGCAGCATCCCCAGCGGCGCGGCGAACTTCACGTGCTCCTCGAACAGCGGCTCCAGCTGACGTCGCGCTGCCGCCGCCGAATCGTCGACCATCGCCCACAGACCAATGCACAATCCCTCGCCCAGAGCCAGTCCCGTCCCGCCCGCTGGTTGGCCGCCTGGTAACGATGAATCCATTCCTCCACGTATTCCTGGCCCGTGCCCAGAATGACGCCCTTGATACCCCACTTGGCCATAAAGTCCAGCGCCCGGTCCGATGCGCTGACGATGGGTTGCCACACGTCCACCGGTTGAGTCCGGGGGCGCGGCACCAGCGTAACTTCTTTCAGATCATAGCCGCGATAGGGAATTTCGGGCGGGATGGTGTAATGCTTGCCCTGATGCGAAAACGCCTCGCTGTTAAAGGCTTTCATCACGATTTCAAACTGTTCCTCGAACAGCTCGCGGTTGGCGTCGGCGTCGATCATCGGAGCGCCGAATGACTCTACTTCGCGCGTGTGGTAGCCGCGCCCGATCCCGAAAACCACCCGGCCTTCGGTGAGGATGTCCACCATGGCGAAATCTTCGGCCAGCCGGATGGGGTGCCACATGGGCAGGATGTTGAACCCACAGCCGAACTTGATGCGTTTGGTGTACTGGGCCAGGTATTGGCTCATGATCAGCAGGTTGGGGATGCACTCGTACCCCTCGCGCTGAAAGTGGTGCTCCGCCATCCACAGGATGTCAAAACCCAGATCGTCCAGGAACACCGCTGCCTGCGGGCAATGTCCATCGCCGTGGCCAACCGGTCGTTGTCATACCATCGATCATTGGCCGGAACACCGTCGAATCCGATGCCATCACCTTCCAGCACATGGCCGGCGTAAAGTGTAGAAAATGTCTGGATCATTGGAAATTCCTCCCTGGACGCATCTTGCGTCGGACAGCGCTCACCATAACGTAATCCGACCCACCCCGCAATAACGCCGCCGCGTCCCGTCATCACCTGCCTGCCAGCACGCCACCGCGAGCAGCACGGCGCCCCAGGGCAATCGCATTTCGATTCTTTTGCTCTCGTCCTTCCCGCACAAGCGCGAATCCAGTGTCCGAATGAATAGGAGACCGTCCGAAATCCGACTCAATCGTGCTCTCTGTGGACTCCGGCTCTCGCCGGAGTGACGGGTGTCGCATCTATGCTGTGATTGCCCTGCTCAGCACCCCCGGTACTCGCCATCACGGCCCGTTGTGCGCTAAACTGATGATGCAAATTCTCCGTTATCAGGAGCGCGGCACAATGGTGGACAACGGATTGTCCGGCGACAACGGACACAATGTAGACGCATCGCCGCCCAGCGTGTACAGCGATGACGGCGTAACCATCATCGGAATGATCGGCGTGGTGCGAGAGGCAGACGCCAATCGCGGCGCTACGCTCAGCCTCTTTGGCGGCGGAATCAATCCCGGCGCCGAGGTGCCATCAGGCGTCGACCCCGACTACATCCTGGACTTCGCCCGCACCCACGAAGCCGCCGGCTTCGACCTGGTTCTCACCGGATACTCGTCGTCCACGCCCGACGGCTTCGAAATCGCCAGCTACGCCGCCGCTCACACCCAGCGCCTTGGCTATCTCATCGCTCACCGCCCCGGATTCGTTGCGCCTACCCTCGCGGCCCGCAAGGCCGCCACCCTCGACCAGCTCACCAACGGACGCATCGCCCTGCACATCATCACCGGCGGCAACGACCTGGAGCAGCGGCAGGACGGCGACTGGCTCGACCACGACGCCCGATACCGGCGCACCGATGAATATCTCGACGTCATGCGCCGCATCTGGACGGAAACAGCCCCCTTCGACCACGACGGCGAGTTTTACCAGCTGCAGGGCGCTTTCAGCCAGGCCCGATGCCGTCAGGCTCCCCACGTGCCGCTGTTTTTCGGTGGCGCGTCCGACATGGCGCTTGACGTCGCCAGCCGTCGCGCCGACCTTTTTGCGCTGTGGGGGGAGCCCCGAGCCTCTATCGCCGAGCGCATCTCAGACGTTCGCAATCGCGTCGGCGCCGCCGGTCGCGACCCGTCCAACATGCGTTTCAGCCTCTCCGCCCGCCCGATTCTGGGCGCAACCGAGGCAAAGGCGTGGGAACGCGCCGAGGCCATCCTGACCCGTGTGCAGCAGGCCACCGCCGGCCGCATAACCCCCGGCGTGCCGACGCGTCCCCAATCGGAGGGCGCTTGGCGGCTGCTCCGTTTTGCCGCTCAGGGCAACGTACACGACGAACGCCTGTGGATGCCAATTGCCGCCGCCAGCGGAGCCTCGGGCAGCACTACCTGTCTCGTGGGCACACCACAGCAGGTCGCCGATTCCCTGCTGGCCTACTACGACCTGGGTTGCTCGGCTTTCATAATCCGCGGTTTCGATCCCCTCGCCGACGCCACCGACTATGGGCGGGAGTTGATCCCGCTGATTCGGGAAGGCGTGGCCCAACGCCGGGGTTCCGGTGTGGGGAAACCGAGCTGACGGTATCCGACCGGGCATCAACCTGCTATCATTCAGGCGAACAACCCCGCCTGCTGACGCTTGTTTCGGAGATCAGCGCCCATGGTCAGTAAGTTTATCAAGAGCGGCCTTTACCGGCCCCTGGAAGAAGATGACCTGAGCATCTTCTATCCTGAATCCGACGGTGCTCCATTGGCAGAATCCGACCTGCAGTTTTACCCGTTGACCGAAACCGTCCACGCCTTGTCGCTGCATTTCGCCGACCGCCCCGACGTGTACGTCGCCGGCAACATGTTCGTTTATTACCGGATGAACGACAACACCGTGCGCGTCGCCCCCGATGTGTTCGCCGTCATCGGCGTCGATGACCACGCCCGCAGCTCGTATATCGTGTGGCGCGAGGGCAAAGCCCCCGATTTCGTAATGGAGATCGCGTCCACCAGCACCTACGTAAACGACCTTACTGAAAAACGCACTCTGTATGCCGACCTTGGCGTCACCGAATACTGGCGTTACGATCCCACGGGCGAGTGCTTCAATCCTCCACTGGAAGGCGAAACACTGGTGGAGCAGGCGTATCGCCAGATCGCCGTGGCCGAAGATACTCAGGCCATCCTGCGCGGGTACAGCTCCGTACTGGGTCTGGACATCTGCGTCCGCAACGGACAATTACGTTTGTACGATCCCATACAGGCCCAGTGGCTGCGCAACCTGGCCGAGTCAGAAGCGGCCCTGCAATCCGCTCAGCAACGCATTCAGACGCTTGAAAACCAACTGCGTCGTCAGGGCATACAACCCAACGGCAACTGATCCGCCCTGACCCAACCTGGTCAACCATCACCCAACATCGACACCCATCGGAGGCCCTAACATGGTGGACTACGCCAGCCTGTTCTCCCGCAACCTGCCCCGCTCTGTGGCAACTCCGGAGGGTGCGGGCGCACAGGTCAAGTACATATTCTCCGTAACCAATGCGGTGCCCGAGGTTATCGACGCCGACGAGTATCTCACTGCCATCGCCTCCGGTCTCGCGGGTGGCGGCGCGGCCTCGCTGGCTGGCTACCCACCCGCCGGCGGACACGTCGGCTTGCGGGAGCTGATCGCCCAGCGCCTGGCTTCCAATCGCGGATTCAACACCTCCCCCGACGACGTCTTCATAGCCGACGGCGCCGGCGGGTCCATCACCATCCTGCTGGATTCCTTCATCAACCCCGGCGATCCTGTCCTGGTGGAAGAATTCACATATATGGGCAGCCTCCGCATGATGATGGAACGTGGCGCCGAACCCATCCATGTACCAAGCGACGATGACGGTATGCTCCCCGACGCCGTCGAAGACATCCTGTCGTCCCTGAATACGGCCGGTCGCCGCGCCAAGTTCATCTGGACCATTCCCGTCTTTCAAAACCCGCTTGGCTACACCGTGTCCGAAGCCCGGCGCAACGCCCTGCTCGACGCGGCCGAACGCTGGGGTGTGCCCATCCTGGAGAACGAGTCCTACGCCGACTTCCGCATCGACGGCGACCCGTTGCCGCCGGCCATGTCCGGCATGAGGGATAACGCCGATGTCATGTACGTCTCGTCATTCACCAAGTTGCTGGGCTGCGGGTTGCGCGTCGGTTTCGGCGTCCTCCCGCCGGCCGTCAAGGCCGCCTTGCCCCTGGCCAACGCCCAAAACCTGCCCCGGCGCAACGCCAGCCATCTGGCCACCATGCTGGTGTATGAATACATGCGCGACCACGAGGCCGAACACATCGAAGCAGTGCGCAAGGCGTTGCTGGTCCGCCGGGATGCCATGCTTGAAGCCCTTACGGCCAACTTCCCGGCCTTCTGCGAGTGGACCGAACCCCAGGGCGGCATGATGATTTTCGTGCGCCTGCCCGAGGGCGCCGACACCTGGAGCACGTTGGTCAAGGCCACCCAACGCGATGTCAAATACAACCCCGGCGGCATGTTCCGTTCCGACCGCGATCGCAACAACCACTTCCGTCTCACCTACAGCCACAACTCCCCCACCGAGATACACGAGGGCATCGCCCGCCTCGCCGAACTGTTCCGCGAAGAGGGCTACTTCGAAGGCTAACCCAAGGAATCTACCATGACCATCGCCACCCGCCCGGCCGCGCTGCCTACGATTACCATAACCGTCGATGGTCAACCGGTGTCGGTGCCCGCTGGAGCCTCCGCCCTGGACGCCATCAACACCGCCGGCGTCCCCATTTCCCAGCTGTGCAAGGATGCCGACATGCCGGCCATCGGCGCCTGCCGCACCTGCCTCATCCAGATCGACGGCGTCCGCGGATTCCCGGCGTCCTGCTCCGTGCCGGCCACCGACGGCATGGTCATCAACACCGACACTGACGATGTCCGGCGCATCCGCTCCGGCGTAATCCAGCTGACCCTGGGAATGGTTGGCAGCGACAATAACAACCCTGACCGCGGCGCTCCCTCAACGCGGGAGAGGCGTGTTCCCCTCTCCCTGGTGCTGCCCGAAGGAGAGAAAGAGTTTCGCCTGGGCGACGGGGGCGTTGACCCTCCCGCTGAGGCGCTCCCCATCAGGGAAATGGAGATCAGCGGGTATGGTCAACTGTCCGCCGCAGCCGAATTTCCACGGCATTTCGGCCCGCCGCTGGGACCCGCGGCCCCGTCAGCCCACCGATGCGTCTAACCCGGTCTTCAACCTCGCGATGGACGCCTGCATCCTCTGTGCCCGCTGCGTCAACGCCTGCCAGTCCAGCCACCAGTTCATCGGCGCCATCGACGTGCTGGGAGCCGGCGAATCGGCCCGCATCGCCACCGCCGCCGACAAACCCCTGGCCGAGAGCATCTGCACCACCTGCGGCCAGTGCCTCAGCGTTTGCCCCACCGGCGCCATCAGCGTCAAGGAACCGCCGGCCGTTGCAGACCCCACCCACACCGTCAGTACCACTTGTCCTTATTGCGGCGTCGGATGCGGTATCCAGTTGGAAGTCGACGACGCCACCGACCGCATCGTCGCCTCCCACGACGACCCTGACAACCTCTCCAGCGTCGGGATGCTCTGCGTCAAGGGCCGTTTCGGATATACCTTCGCCCAACATCCCGACCGCATCCAGACGCCCCTGATCCGCGACGGCGAACGCTACACCGGTCCCTTCCGCAAGGCCACCTGGGACGAGGCTCTGGATCTGGTCGCCACCCGACTCGTCGAGTATCGCGGCGATGCCTTCGCCACCCTCTGTTCCGCCAAGGCCACCAACGAAGACGGTTACGTTCAGCAGAAGTTCTCCCGCCTCATAATGAGCAGCAACAACATCGACCACTGCACCCGCCTGTGCCACAGCCCATCGGTCGAAGCCATGCTGACCTCGCTGGGCAGCGGCGCAACCAGCAATTCCTACACCGACTACGAAGGCGCCGGCTGTCTGGTTGTCATCGGCTGCGACCCAACGTCCAACCACCCGGTGGCCGCCTCCCGGATGCGCCGGGCCATCGTCGAACGCGGAGCCAAACTCATCGTCATCAACCCACGCCGTATCGACATGTGCGACTACGCCGACCTGTGGTTACGTTCCTACCCCGGCACCGACGTGGCGCTGCTCAACGCAATGGCTCAGGTCATCGTGGCCGAGGGCCTGGCCGACGCCGATTTCGTTGCCAACCGCACCGAGGGTTACGACGACTGGCTCTCCGTGATCGAAGCGGACACACCCGAACACGCGGCGACCATCACCGGCGTATCCGCTGACGACATCCGCGACGCCGCCCGCATGTTCGCCCGCCCGCCGGTACCCAAAGGCGGCGACGCCACCCTCGGTTACGGCGGTTCATGCCTGATTTGGGGTATGGGCATCACCCAGCACACCAACGGAACCGCCAACGCCCACGGACTGCTCAACCTGGCCCTCGTCGCCGGACAGCTCGGTCGCCGCGGCTCAGGAATTTCGCCGTTGCGTGGCCAGAACAACGTCCAGGGTTGCGGTGATGCCGGCTGTCTGCCCAACTCGTTGCCCGGTTACCAAGGTTTGCGTCCAGATACGCTGGTGCGGTTCGGCGACGCCTGGGGTGCCCCCGGTCGTATTCCCGATGCCGCCGGTCTGGTCGTAACCGAGATGGTGGAATCCATGGAACGGGACGACGGAGTTCGCGCCATGTACATCACCGGCGAGAATCCGCTGCTCAGTGAACCCGACCTCAATCGCGCCGATGAGCTGTTCCGCCGTCTGGACTTCCTGGTGGTGCAGGATATTTTCATGCACGAAACCGCGCAGCTGGCCGATGTGATCCTGCCGGCCACCAGCTTTGCCGAGAAAGACGGCACCTTTACCAACAGCGAGCGGCGCGTGCAGCGCGTGCGCCAGGCCATCCCGCCGGTGGGCGACAGCCGCCCCGACTGGGACATCGTATGCGACCTGGCCCGCCGCATGTGTGACAAGATGGGCCTCCCCTGGCAGAATCAGTTCACCTACCAGCACCCGTCGCAGATATTCGACGAGATGGCCCAACTGACTCCCATCATGTCCGGCATCTCCTACCAGCGCCTCGACGCCGAGGGCGGTATCCAGTGGCCTTGCCCTTCGCCCGAGCATCCGGGCACCACCTATCTCTACGCCGACGATTTCCCCCGCGGCGACCGGGCCAAATTCGTGGCCTTCGAGCAGGGCGCCGTGGCTGCCGAAACCCCCTCAGACCGGTTCCCGCTGGTGCTGAACACGGGGCGGGTGCTGTACCACTGGCACGGCGGCACCATCACCCGCCGCGTGGATGGACTCATGGCCCGCACACCTTCGCTGGAAGTGTCAATCAACCCCCAGGACGGCGAACGATTCGGGTTGCGGGACGGCGCGGACGTGCAGGTACGCTCGCGGCGGGGTTCTCTCACCGGAGTGGCCCGTTACACCTACCGCATGAGGACCGGAGAAATTTTCATTCCCTTCGTTCGCCTTGGCGACTCGGCGGCCAACTTCCTGACCAACGCCGCCTACGACCCCGAATCGCACATCCCCGAGTACAAAGTCTGCGCCGTCCGGGTGGAGCCAATAGAGCCGTAAAGTCTCTCACCCCAGCGCTCTCGTCATTCGGGCGAAAGCGGGAAACCACGCATCCCCCTTGTCATCGCCCGCAGCGTCAGCGACGTGGCACTCCCGCCGCAAATCACGCTCAGCTGTCATCGCCCGCCGCTCGTGACTACGCTCGCAATCCTGCACGTCACCAGTGGATCGCTCTTGCGCATCGTCCTGAGGCCTTGATGCGAGGGCGAGGGTGAACCCCTTCGTCATCGGTCGCCCCGATCTGAGCGCGTCGACCCGCGCGAGCGTGGCAATCCCGCCGCAATTGCCTTAGTCTTTCCCGCTTTCGCGGGAATCCAATTGCCCCGTCTTTTACCCGACCAGCCTAGGCCCGGCGTTCGCGACCCTCGATAAAATGCACCGCTTCGTCCGGGCTGATGCGACCAACCGGTCCGCTGGCGTACATCGCTCCCAGCACCGTGCCCCCGCGCCCCAGCAGAAACTCGGTCGGCTGGATGTGTCCGTCGTGATTCTCGGACCACCACGCGCCCAGCAATTCGGCGTCCTCCGGCGTTACCCCGTAGGCCATCGGGAATTTAACGCCGGCCTTGGTCGCCATCTCTGCCACGACTTCTTTCGGTTCAACGCTGGCAGCGACAATTTCGACGCCCATCTGGGACAGCGCATCACTTTCCTTCTGCCATGCGGCCAACTGCCGCGCGCAGTAGGGTCACCATACGCCGCGATAGAACAGCAGCGCCAGATAGCGTGATGACATAGCTTCCGGCAGGGTCAGCGTGTTGCCATCAATCAGGTTCAATGAAATTTCAGGCAACCGGTCGCCCTGTTGTAGCTTCTCGCCCATAACGTCTCCAGATTGGTGTCAGGCAGTCGGTCGTTCCGGCCAGAACAGCTCATAAAGGCGGTCCGACAACTCTTCGCACAGTCTCAGGCCGGCTGTAATGTCTTCCGCCGCGGCTTCGTCTTCGTAGAAGTTGGAATGCAGGGAGCGTGCCACCATGAACGAATTCCTGATCCAGTCCCGCGTTTCCAGGTCGCCAGACTCCGCCACCAGGTCGGACAATTCCCGCAGAACCTGCCAGATTGAGCGATGATGATGGACGACGCCGCCGTGTTGGGCGCTAACGGCCCTGACCGTTTCGGCTACCATCCCCCAGGCCTTGTTTGACGCCTGGGGCAGGTCGCCATCCTCCCGTAGATGCTTCCATGCGCCGGCGCGAAAATCCGAGCTGAGCCGGGCATATTTCTCCGGTCCAAGATCTGCGTCGTCGGGGTGGCTGGGATCGCGAGCGGCGGCCAACCCCTGGGCAACCGCCGCCGCGATGGTTTCGTCGGTATACACCACGCCAACAGGTTAGTCGACTACCGCCTCCGCAGTGGGGGACTTTAGGCGCTCCGGCCACCAGGGATCATCGTAGTCGCTGAACAAACCCTGGATATGCGGCATCACCTCTTTGGCGAACAGCTCGGTGTTCTTCCTGGTCAGGTCGGGCGGCATACTGCCAATCTGCAGCAGCACCATCAGGTGGCCGATTCGCAGCATTTCGGCAGCTTCGGTCAGCTTCCTGCGCACGGTCTCCGGACTGCCCGCAATGATGTGCCCCTGGTCGACGTAATCCTTCCACCTGTTTTCCGTGGCGGCCCGTCGTGCCTCTTCGCCCATCTGCGGCCGCAGCGACTTGCGGATGGACTCCAGCGAACGGTAGCCGGGCGATTCGGCGTATGGTGGATAAACCCGCAGCATCTTTTCGTAGAAATACTGAACGTGCTGCTCGTAGTCCTTCTCCGCCTGCTCGTCAGTCTCCGACACACACACCAGTTGCAGGAACCCCAGTCGGTGCGGGTTGTCGTCAACCCCACGCTCGGCGGCCCTTTCCCAGTAACCCTTCACGATGTTGTACCCGCGCAGGTAGCCGTAGTACGACAGGTAGCAATAAACGTAGTCCCGGTCCAGCACCCAGTCCCAGGTTTCCAGGCTGCCCGAGCCGGGGATCCACACCGGCGGATGTGGCTGCTGCATCGGGCGCGGCCAGATGCTGATGTACCTCAGCTTGTTGTACTTGCCGTTGAAAATCGTGGGCTGATGCTGAGTCCATGCCTGCATCACCACGTCGTGGGCTTCCGTATGCCGCTCCCGCAGCGTGATGGGCACCTGTCCGTACGAGAACGTAGTATCCATCGACGTACCCACCGGGAAACCCGCCACCAGCCGCCCGCCGGATATCACATCCAGCATCGCCATCTCTTCCGCCACCCGAATCGGAGGGTTGTACAGCGCCAGGCTGTTCCCCAGCACGATCAACGCCCCGTTCTTGGTGGTGTTCGCCAGCACCGATGCAATCAGGTTGGGCGACGGCATAATGCCGTAGGCGTTGTTGTGGTGTTCGTTCACGCAGATACCGTCAAAACCAACCTCGTCAGCGTAACGCAACTGGTCGATGTACTCGGCGTAATACTGGTTCCCCTTCTCCGGATCGAAGTTCTCGTTGGGCAGGTCCACCCACGCCGAATGATGCTTTTCAGCGAAGTCATCGGGCAAATCCTGGTAGGGCATCAGGTGGAAGAAGGATACTTTCATGGCGATGTTCCTCGGGGTGCGTTCGGCTCTGGTCTCAATTGCCCGGATTGTAACATAGCGGAGTTGCGACCTCGGGATTATGGGAATCCACCGGTCGCACTCCGCTCGGTTTCATGGTCAGCCGGCCAGCCAGCCGTGTACTGCGGCAATGAAGTCGGCCGGATTGTCCTCAAACACCATGTGTCCCGCTCGCTCTATCTGAGCCAGCGTGCCCTGTTTCAGCGTGGCTACCATCTGCTGCGCCGTCTCCTCGGCCAGCAGGTCGGTCTCCATACCGCGCACCAGCAGGGTCGGGCAGGTTATGTTATCCAGCGTCGGCCACAGGTCCACCGATGGAGCGCCCGTCCCGTTGATCCGCTGCTCCCGAATCTCCTGATCGAACTTCCAGCCCAGTTTCCCGTTGGGCAGTTGCTGGGTTTGCCCCGTCAGGCGTCGGCGCATCACCGGTTCCGATGCGAAACGGTTGCCCTTCTGCACGTGGGTCAATGCGTCCTCGAAATTGTTGAATTCGGGCGGCAGGTCGCGCAGCTCGTTGGTGATCCGGTTGCCTCCGGCCGGTTCGATGCGTGGGCCAATGTCCACAATGCACAACCGCTCCAGCCGCTCCGGATGCGCGCCGGCGAATGCCAAGCTGTTGCGCCCGCCCATCGAGTGGCCGAACAGGATGAACTTGTCCAGGCCAACCGCGTCCAGGAACCCCACCAAGTCGGCTACGAAAGCGTCGGTGGAATAGTCGCCCCCGGGGGCATGGTCGGTGTCGCCGCGCCCGCGCTGGTCCAGGGCATAAACGTGGTAGTCGCGATACAGTGATTCGGCAACGTCGTCCCAAACGTGGGCGTGGCCGCGCAACCCGTGCAGCAGCACCAGCGGCGGTTTGCCTTCGGTGCCCCAATCCAGGTAGTGCAGTTTGATGCCATTGGCGGTAATGGTTCGGCTTTGGGGCTGTACTTGCGTGGTCATGGCTTTCTCTCCTCTGGTGCGGTGTTGCATCGGCCTGCGGCGCGTAGGGCGTTCGGCGATGCGCTACTTGAGTTGCCAGTTGGGCCGGCGCTTCTCGGCGAACGCCCGCGGCCCTTCCTTGCTGTCTTCGGTCGTCAGTATGTAGTCGTAGGCCACATAGGTTTGGGCGCTGATTTCGGCGATGGACTTGTCCAGACTGCTATAGGCCAGTTCTTTGATGGTGCGCACCGCCAGCGGAGCGTTCTGCGCGATGCTCTCCGCCATTTTGATGGCTTCCGGCAGGAGCTCGTCGGCCGGCACCACCCGATTGAGAAACCCCATCTCCTGAACCCGCGGCGCCGGAAGCAGCTCAGCAGTCATCACCAGTTCCAGCACGTTGGCAATGCCAATCATCTTGGTGAGCTCCACCGCAAAAGGCGGCATCAAACTCCACTTGGTTTCCGTAATACCCAGCCGGGCATTGTCGGCGGCCAGGCGCACGTCGCACATCTGGGCAATCGCCCAGCCTCCCGCGGCGGCGGCTCCGTTGACGGCGGCAACCAGGGGCTTGTTGGGGCGCGTCCACATGTGGGGCCGGTTGGGAGACATACTGTTCTCAGCCCGGGCCTGCACGCCCTCGGCGTTGTCAGAGGCCCGCTCCTTCAGATCCCGGCCGGCGCAGAAATTCCGCCCCGCTCCGGTCACCACCGCCACCCAGGCCTCGTCGTCCTCGTGGTCAAAGTGGTTGATCACTTCCTGCAACTCACGCCGCAGCTGCCGGTTGATGGCGTTCGACGCCTCGGGCCGGTTCAGCGTTATGATGGCCACGTGGTTGTCGATCCCAGTCTTTTCATACAGGATGGTTTCAGGCATTTCAGTGGGTTCTCCTTGCGTTCTATCTAATCAGTCATGATCGACGCTGGGTACTCCGCAGCGGCTTGCGGCGCGGTCAGGCATAGTGGCCCAGATACTGGCCGCCGATCACGTGGACGTGGCCGTGAGATTGGCTTTGCAGTCCGTCATATCCGAAGTTGGACAGGATGCGAAACCCGTCGGGACAGTACATGCACCCCAGCGTTGCCGCCACATCTCCCAGCCTGGCCATAATCCCGCTGCTCCACATCTCCAGCTGCGACATGTGGCGGCGCGGCATCACCAGCAGCATGATGGGCACCCACGTCAGGCGGTTGACGATGGCAATCAGGTCGTTGTCCAGGTACCGAATCCGGGCCGGCTCCCGGCCCGCGACTATTTCGCAAAACACACAGTCCGGTCGCGCAAATTCGTTCGTTGCAGCCTGGGTCGTCATCGATCCATTGCCATCATTTTGTACCACGATTCATCGATTATTGTACTCCATCGCCGCTGCCTGTTGTCATGAACGGGTAACCGCTGTTCCCCAGTGCCGGAGCCACTATACGAACCACCGCTCCGGAGTGTCAACGACGGCGGTAATTCGCGCCGCTGACCATCGCTTCGCCCATGCCGTGTGGTATGATTGCCAACGGGTCGCCAGCCTTTTTGGAATGCGTCAAGCGCTGTCGCCGTTTTCTTTCTTCTATGTATCGATTGGCTATTCTCACTATCAGCACGTCCGGCGCCCGCGGTGAGCGGGAAGATTCCGGCGGGCAGGCCATACGCGAAAAACTGCCGCCTCCCGACTACGAGGAAGTGCAGTACGAAGTGGTGTCAGACGACGATGAGGTCATCACCAGTCGGATCTGCGAATGGGCCGATTCCGGGGAAGTCGATTTGGTGATAACCACCGGCGGCACCGGCATGGGTCGTCGCGACGTTACGCCCGAAGCCGCCCGTCGCGCCATGGATCGAGAGGTTCCAGGCATGGCCGAGGCGATGCGCGCTCAAACGCTGCAGTTCACCCCCATGGCAATGCTCAGTCGTTCGGTGGTTGGCATCCGCCGGCACACCCTCATCATCACCCTGCCCGGCAGCCCCCGCGGTGTGGGAGAATGCCTGGACGTCATATTGCCGGTGCTGCCCCATTCCATCGAGCTGTTGCAGCGCGAATCCGTACAGGAACATCCCCGCTAACCCAACCCTCGCATCAGACTAATACCAGCACCAAACTACCATCCAATTACATAACCGGAGATTGTCGCAAGATGAGCACCGACGCAAACAACAACGCACCCGCTCCCGTTTACTGGCCTCGCGTCAAACAACTGCTGGACGACATCATGGAGCGGTGGATAGATCGCCACGGCCGTGATCCCTACCCCGGCATCCACGAATACTGGTGGGAAACGCCGGAAGACCTGGCCAATTCTGTGCTCAATGGTTATCCGTCTATCGAACCCGGCTTGCCGGGTGCAGAAACCCATCTGGTGCGTTCATTGCGGCTGGGTTGCGGCACCTTTGGCCGTATGCCCCTGCGCGGGCCGTTCCTGTCCCGAATTGAGGCAGCGGAAGTGGCCGCCTGGATTGACGCTGGTATGCCCACCGGTCCCGACGATTAAATCAGTCGACGCCCGCAACTGCCAAATCAAAGGCCGCCGGTGGAGTTACCACCGGCGGCCTTTATAGTCCTGGATTGTTACCGGTAATGCTTTACAGCAGTACGGGCTCCTTCTCCTTTTGATAAACCTGGATCCGGCCACGGGTGTGGTCCAGAATGGCAATCTGACCGGAGGCGCTCACCCGCACGGCGCACGGGTTCGAAAACGCCTTCTCGAACGAACCGCCATCGTTGGTGATGGCCATGGTCCGCTGGCGAATCATATCCGGGTTGGAGTTCAACTTGGTCTTGCCCCATCCCGAGATCTGGTGGTCGCCCCTCAGCTGCGCACGGAACCGTCCGTCGGGAGCCAGAATCTGCACCCGGTCGTTCTCCCGGTCGCAAACATAGATGTCGCCGTCATTGTCGACGGACACCGCGTTTGGCCGCTTGAACTGGCCAGGGGCATCCCCAGACGTCCCAAAACTCGCCTGCCATTCGCCGTCCTGGTTAAACTGCTGAATGCGGTCGTTCCGCCAGTCGGCGACATAGATCAGGCCATTTTTGTCCAGGCAGATCCCCCAGGGTAGATTGAACTGCCCTTTACCCGACCCGGATTCACCGAACTGGCTCTTGAACGTCCCGTCCACGCCGTAGCTCTGGACACGGTTGTTCTTGCTGTCAACCAGCCACATGGTGTCGCCGGCGATTGCGATGCCAGACGGCCCATTGAACTGGCCGGGGCCGCTGCCGGCCTCGCCCCAGTGCCGCAGGTATTCTCCGTCGGCGTCATACATCGTGATTCGGTTCAGGTACTCGTCGGCTATGTACAGGTTGGACTCGCTGTCCAGCGCGCACGACGTCGGCCAGTACATGTCACCAGGATCCTCGCCGAACTTGCTGAATTCCCCTACGAACTCCTCGTTCAGTGTTGCAACCGTTACGTGCACACCGTCCGGACGGTTTTCATAGGACCTGTTAAGTACGTAGACTTTGCCTTCCTCATCCATCGCCATGTCTACCGGGTTGCGGAACCCGGTTCCGTTGAACTCGTTTCGCCCCACGGAATGGCTATAGTTGAAGGCCACGTCGACGAGACCAAATAAATGGGTACTCATAGACTTCCCTCTCGCATTGCGTCGTTTAAGTGGTGGGAGCCACGGCAAGCCGGTTTCAGACGGTTTCTCCCGCCGTGGCCTTTGCAATCGTGTGGGTGCGGCCTACAGGAAGGGAACCTTCTCGAAGACGCCGCGGTTGATTGGGTTGGAGTCCAGGCCCATCCAGTCTTCCAGGATGGTGGCGTAAACCTGCCGGAAGTCCATGTTGGACCTGAGGTTGCCGCCCGCTTCCTGCTGGCTGGGTTCCAGCGACGGGTAGGCGCCGTAGATGCCGCCCTTGACGTGCTCGCCGACGGCGAATGCCACCGAGGCTGCGCCGTGGTCGGTGCCGGAGCCGTTGTCGCCCACGCGACGACCGAACTCGGAGAACATGAGCAGCGTTACGTTGTCGCTGGCGTTATGGTCCCGAAGGTCGGTTATGAACGTGTCGACGTTGCCCGAAACGTCAGTCCACAGCGCGCTGTGCAGCTGGGACTGGTTGGCATGGGTGTCAAAGCCGTTGTAGGGGCTGGTGGTGAAGAGCACGCGGGTTCCCAGGTCAGCCAGGTGAGTCTGGGCGATGTTCTTCATATACTGGCCTACGGTGCTGGCCGAATACTCCACGTTGGAGGTGTACATCGGCGGCGCGGTGGCCAGGATGTCGGCGCCGATGCGGGCGTAGGTGCCCGTGGAGCGCAGATAGTCGTTTACGAACCCGCCGCCAATGGTGGGCGCGTAGATCTTGCTGAACAGGTCCAGCGCTTCGGCGCGCTGATCTTCGCCCTCGATGCCGGTCAGCAGGCCGTACGTCTCCAGGTTGCCTACAGAAGCAACCGGCACGCCTTCCTTCGCCAGCGCCCGGGGGAGGCCGCGACCGAAGTTCACGCCCGTGAGTCCCTGGCCTTCGTTGTTCGGGTCCAGTTCCTTGATAACCTGGCCCAGCCAGCCTTCGGTCCCGATGGTGTCCGGCTCACAGGTGTGCCAGATGTCCATGCTGCGGAAGTGGCTGTACGACGGGTTGGCGTACCCGATGCCCAGGAAAATCGCCAGTTTGCCCTCGTCCCAATACTTCTTCAAAGGAAGCATCGTGGGGTGCATGCCGATTTCGCCGTTCAGGTCGATCACCGAGTCTGCCGGCACACCCAGCGCGGGACGAAAGTCTCGATAGTAACCATCGTTGTAGGGGATGACCGTGTTCAGGCCGTCGTTCCCACCGGAGAGGGAAAGAACTACCAGAACGTTATCCTTATTGGTAGAGACCATTATTTGATCCTCCGAAATGTCGACGGGCTGTTGCCCTTGTTAGTTGGCTTGGGCACTCGCTGCGCGACGAAGCGGTCAGTTGACGCCAACGCAGCGAGGTCAGCCCAGTTGTGGTTGTGCCGAATTACTCGAATTGGAACTCGGAAGTTGACGCGATAATCTGGAACATTTCACCGGAGCGGCGGGTAAACTCGCTACGCTCGGCGTCGGTCCCATGGGTCAGGTTTCCGCCGCGACCGGCGTGCTCAACCAGCTGAGTCCTCGTGTCCTCAGTCAGGTTCAGGCATCCCACCAGGTCAGCACAACTGTCCACGAACTGATCGGGGCTTATGCTGTCGCCCTGCGCCATCAGTTTCGAAATCATGCTCCGTACGCCCGGAAGTTCCGTGCGTCCCAGATAGTCAGCGGCAAAGTTGATCCGCTCCACCAGCGTTCCCGAGTCGATCCACTCGTGGCCGGTGTGCCAACCCTCCACCGTCGGAGGATTCATCAGGTCCATGCCCATGTACTTGGGCTCCTGACTCAGTTCGAACATCCCGGGTTTGATCTCTCCCCGGTGGTCGCCAACCATGCGAAGCGTGCCGGCCACCATCTCGGCCGGATTCTTCACCTTGGCGTAGCGGGCGTTCTTGAACCCTTCCGAGTTGAACAGCGTGCGCAGCATCTCAGTAATGTTGTATCCACTGTCGAAGTACGCCTTCTCCAGCGCCTCCAGGGTAGCCTCGTCCTTGGGCGGAGTCTGCCGCCAGCTGGGAACGGGTACCTCGTCGGCAACGAAGTAGTTGTACAGATGGCGCGAGATGA
Organism: Geodia barretti; assembly: GCA_030341885.1. Lineage (NCBI taxonomy): Eukaryota > Metazoa > Porifera > Demospongiae > Tetractinellida > Geodiidae > Geodia > Geodia barretti. The sequence continues at coordinate 82,379 of CASHTH010000421.1, forward strand.
ACCGTGCGGCGGCTTTATCGCCTGCGATCATGTTGAGGATGTCGTCGCCATTCCAGTGGCCGGTGTTGCCCAGGAACGTCTTTTCGGTGTCGTCGTGGTCAGCCGGGTCAAACCGGAACTCCCAGGGGCTGCGCCCGTAGGGGAACGGCGGGTAGGGCGGCGCAATATTCCAGCCGGTAAACGCGCGGGCGCATGCCTTCACGTCGTCTTCCGAGTAGTTGAAATCTTCGTTCATGCCAACGCCCAACGAGAACAACTCCAGCAGCTCGCGGCCAAAGTTCTCGTTGATGTTCGTCTTGTGGCTTTCGCAGTTGTCCAGGTAATAAACCATCGCCGGGCTGGTGGAAAGCTCCAGCAGCAAACCGTCGAAATTGCCCATGCCCTTGTCCCGGAACATCTGGACCATGCGGCCCATTTCTTCGCCCGAGTCAATCTTGGAATGGCCGGCGCAGAAGATCATGTGCCAGAACAGCGCCATCTTCTCTTTCAGCTGGTATTCGGTGTTTACCATGCGATACATCCAGTTCTGGATGTTGATCTCGATGGCCCCAGCGTGATTGTAGGTCGGATGGTAGCGCAGCATCAGGTCGTCTTCGACCCCGGAATCGGGCTCCGGGCTGAGCATACCCTCAACCACCGTGTCATATCCTTTCGCAGCAGCGGCTTCAATCTCGTCGCGGCTGGCGTTGAAGCCGGCTCGGCGTAGAAGGTGTGCCATCAGTGCGATGTCGTTGCTTCCTGCCATTGGTTCCTCCTTTATTGTCCTTTGGGGATGTTCGTCCCGATAGACTGTATTATGGTCGAAATATACCGCAATATGAGCCTTTTCCGCAACGTTAACCGCAATACCGCCGTCAGCGACACCCGTCAAACTGCGGAACTGTTATCAGTTTATAATCGTATTGCCGAAAGCCCGCTTTGTCAATATTGTTTCAACGGCAATCCGCGCCCCGGATCCATCCCAAATCTCCCATCAATCACACCATCCGCTCCCACCGCTTCCACCGCCACTACCACGGTTTTCGGCAATATGTACACCCCCGCTTCTGGTCGCCAATTGTTGGTATGTTATCATCATACCATCCGGGTTCGAAAGCATCATTCCCTGTACCCGCACCCCCAATCTGGCAGAGCAATCGCATTTTGATTCTATTGCTCTCGTCTTTCCCGCGCCGGCGGGAATCCAGTGTCCGATAAGGATTGGAGACCGTCCGAAATTCGACTCAATCGTGCTTTCTGTGTTCCGGCTTCCGCCGGCGCCATGGAAGTGTAATTTATAATGCCATTCACCTGGCCAATCTGGCCAATCGGTTGCCATATTCACCCCAAGTATGTTAAACGCAATTCCGTTGGGCGCACATCCGTCGCGGAGGTAGCATTATGCCGGTAATCACCATAAACGGCCCCATCGGCGCCGGTTCAATCGAAGTGGGGCAGATGGTCGCCCGAGACCTCAGCCTTAATTACGTCGACCGCATGGTATTTGCTGAGGCAGCCCGGATTATCGGTTCTCCGGTGTCCAACCTCATCGCCAAAGAGCAGCGGGTCGAGCGGTTCGGCGATCGGGTAACCGCCCTGTTGGGACGTGTTCTCGAACGCGCCGCCGTCTCTGGCGATTACGATCTGGGCGCCGGCATCGAAACGCTACCTGAAACCTATCTTGAATTGGCCGGCGAAGCCTCGTCGCGGATTCAGCGCGTCAACGACCAGGTTTTCATTGATACCACCACCGAGGTGGTCCGCAATCTCGCCCAGGCCGGCCACGTCGTCATCATCGGCCGCGGCGCCAACGTCATCCTGGGAGACACCCCCGGAGTGCTCCACGTGGGCATCATGGCGCCCATGGAAAAACGAATCGAAACCATCATGGAGCGCGAGCATCTTACCGAGTCCGAATCTCGTTCCTACCTGGAAGACCTGGAAGAAGCAAGGGTCAAATTCTTCCAGAAATTCTTCAAGGTTTCCCCGCTCGACGCAACGCTCTACCACATTATGCTAGACATGGGGCACATGGCTTCAGACACCGCGGCTCGTATTATCACCCACGCCGCCGGCGACCTGGAGCATTAAGCATCGGAATCAGCGCCTGGCATCGCGTGCCCAATCAATCCGGGCCCGCTCCATCGCCTTCAAAAATCCACCATTTCCAATGCGGGACGCGGCAGCCGATCCACCCTGCGGTTCCCGGACCCGTAACATCCATCTCCGCAACACCCACCGTAACACCCACCGCAATACCCGAGGAGGTTAGCAAGGATTATGTTTGTCAGAATGGTTTGGGGCAAGCTGCGCGCCGGTTCATGGGAAGCATTTGAAAGGCATTACCACGAACGCGTGACCGTGGAAAACCATCGCCCCCAGGGACTGCGAGAACGCCAGCTCATCCGCAGCACCGAGGACCCCGACGAGGGCATCAGCGTCAGCGTTTGGGAAACCCTCGACCACTTGCGCAACTATGAAACTAGCGACTTCCGCGCCAACATCGCCCGCGAGGTGGAGCATCTCTACCGCGGCGAATACTGGGTGAAACACTTCGAGATCAGCTCGACTGACTGACCCGAAACGGTGGTCTCACAGAAAAGCCCCGCTGCACCTTGCAGCGGGGCTTTCGTCTGTCCGCAATTGCCTGTAACGAGTGTCTGCCCCCGTCAAAGGGGTCAGGCCCCGGCAAAAGGGTCAGGGTTGGCGGATACCCACCATCGTCATGGGCGCCACACTCTAACGGCTGGCGCTGGCTCCGGCCAGGCGGCCAATGCCGGCCCGCGAGCAGTCCTCGTCTTCCTGGGCTGTTCCGCCGCTGCCGCCCGCGGCGCCAATCAACTCCCCATTCATGTAGACCGGCAATGCTCCCTGCCCGGGCACGAACTCCCCGCGCTCCACTTCCATAACTGCCCGCATGATGGGCGTCGTGGAACGTTCCGTCAGGTCGCCGCTGGGCTCGCCAAAGCACGCTGCTGCCCGCGCCTTCCCCCGTGATACATAGGGCGTGCGCCAGGCCGAACCGTCCATCTTGCACATCGTGATCAGGTCGCCTCGAGCGTCCACCACCGAAAAGCTGAATGCCTTCCCCAATTCAAGCGCTGCTGCTTTGGCTCCCGCCAATATTGTTTCGGCCTGGTCCAGAGTGATGTTTGGCATAGTCGTGGATCTCCTTAGTAACAGTCGGGTTCTTTTCGGGTTGAGGGCCTTCATCGGCCTGCGCTATTATACCAGCGTGCCCACTTTAATCCGTCATTGCGAGGAGCATAGCGACGTGGCAATCCCGGCCGGCCCCACCGGGCCGTTCGTCCTGAGTTTGTCGAAGGATCGTCTACGTGTATTCAGCCTCATCGAGATTGCCAACACCCGTATCGAGTACGGGGTCGCAATGACAAATTGGGTACGCATGAGCTATCGCCGCCTGATAGCCACGCTTTGCTCCCCCTGGTTCATAACCATTCCAATGGCGCCACCCGCCACCCGCTCCTGATCGGAGTCGCCACGCCTGACCCTGTTACGCCTAACCCTGTTTACGGAGAGAAACACCATGCAGTTCGGATTCTATTTACCCAACCACGGACCCAACGCCCAACCCGGCCCGCTGGCCCAAATCGCACAAACCGGCGACCGGCTCGGTTACTACTGCATGGTTGCCGGCGACCATGTCCTGGTGCCCAACCGCATTGACTCAACCTATCCCTATACCGTCAGCGGCGAATTTCCCACCGGTGAAAGCGGCGAATATTTCGAGCAGTTAACCCTGCTCACCTACCTGGCCGGCGTCACCGAGAACATCCGCATGGTCCCCAGCGTCATGATCGTCCCCTACCGCCCGCCTATCCTGGCCGCCAAAATCCTGGCCACCCTGGACGTGCTGTCTCAGGGCCGCTTGATTCTCGGCGTCGGCGTCGGCTGGATGGAAGAAGAATTCGAGGCCCTGGGCACGCCTCCCTTCGCCGAACGCGGCGCCGTGACCGATGAATACCTGCGCGCCTACAAAGAATTGTGGACCAGCCCCAACCCTGAGTTCGACGGCAAGTACGTCCAGTTCTCCGGCATCCAGTTCCTGCCCAAACCCGTGCAAAAACCCCATCCGCCCATCTGGGTGGGAGGCCAGAGCCGACCCGCCATCCGCCGTGCCGCCACGCTGGGCGACGGCTGGCACCCCGTAGGCACCATACCGGCCGCCACCATGGAACCCGAGGAACTCGCCGGCGATCTGGTGCAGCTCAACCGCTTCGCCGAGCAGGCCGGGCGCGACCCGTCGGAAATTCAGGTATCCATGAAAGCGCCGCTCTACGATCCCGCCACCATGCAGTCCGGGCCGCGCCGCCGCTTCTCCGGCTCGCCCGATGCCATCCTGGAAGATGTACAGACTTACTCGGATATAGGAGTGTCCCACATCATCTTCGATATCCGCGGCAGCGATCTGAACCAGGCGGTGGAGCGTCTCGACTGGTTTGCCGGCGACATCATGGCCCACGCCGGCTAGGCGGCATCAGATGATCATTTCCTCACCCAACCGACGTTGGGCTTACGGAGCGATCCGGCCCATTGTGCACCGGCCCGACTACCGTCAGGCCACCGCCGATTGGCAAACCGAGACGTCGTCGAGCCTGTGATATAATCTCACCGCCGTACAGTCCGGGTCCACGCCTTAGCGCGTAGCGCCGCATACCATAACCTGGTAGGAGGAACACTGCCTTGACCACCCTCAATGACCGCTATCTGGCCGGACAAAACATGCGCGGAATCATGTCTGGCGGGGACAATACACATTATGCGTTGCCGGGCGTAGACCAGTTGGCCCCCGACCTCAAACGCATCATTGACGAAGCCCTTTTCGGGATGATCTGGACGCGCCCCGGTCTGGAACTCTCTTACCGTTGTGTTGCCACCGTTGCCGCCCTCATGGCCCTCGGAGAACTCAACCTCCTGCGCCGCCACGTTGAGCGTTCCCTCAACGTCGGTCTTACCCCCCATCAGGTGGTCGAAATATTCATCCAGTCCACCTTTTACGTTGGTGTCCCTGCCGTTGAAACCGCCCTCCGCCTTACCAAGGAAATCTTCGAGGATCGCGGCATCGCGTATCAGCCGATCAGCGAATACGACACCAACCGCCACTCCGACGAGTTGCACGCCCTGGGTCAGGAAATGCACCGCCGTCACATGGGCGACACTCCCTCCTCCGGCTACGATGACACTTCCCCCGAGGCCGACCTGGAGCGCATCGTCGACGAATACCATTGGGGCGCCATTCACAGCCGCTCCACCCTCGATGACAAGTCCCGCGCCATCATCTCCCTGGCTTCACTCACCATCATGGGCGTATACGACGCCCAGATGCGACGCAGGATTCGTGGCGCCGTCGGCATCGGCCTCAGTCCGGTCGAAGTCATGGAAGTGTTCATTCACCTGTCCATGTACGGCGGTTACGTCAACACACGCACCGCCATGCGCATCGCCAGGTCGGTCTTTATCGAACTCGGAATCTCCTGACCCACGGGCCTCCGCGCCGGGTTCGCCCGTCGCCAGCCCGGCAGCTTGGTGAATATCCAATAGTCAGTTGAACAATCGGCAGTAAGGAGGTCGGCGGAAATACCATGAAGCTTCGACTCGATGACGGCTGCGAGCTGTTCTACACCATAGACGACTTTACCGACCCGTGGACCGAGCCTCAAACCGTGGTAATGCACCACGGTATGGCCAAAAACAATAAGCTCTGGTTCGGCTGGGTCCCCATCATCGCGAGACACTACCGCGTGATCCGCTTCGACATGCGCGGCATGGGTCAGTCCGACGTCCCCGAACCCGGCTTTCCCTTTTCAGTAGACAATTTCGCCAAAGACCTCGCCGAGTTTGTCGACAAGCTGGGCCTGGATAAGTTCCACCTCATCGGCGAAACCGTCGGCGGCAGCATTTCCATGCGTTACGCAACCATGCACCAGGAGCGGTTGCTCTCCCTCACCGCCTGCACCTCTCCCACCAGCTTCAACGACGCCCACCACGCCGAATCTGCCGTCCAGATCGAAAACGAGGGCATCGGCGCGTGGGTCGAAAGCAGCATCGGTCGCCGCCTTGACCCGCAGATCGTCGACCCCCACTACACCCGCTGGTACGCCGAGCAGATGAAGGCCACCACACCGCATGTCGTTGCCGGCTTCCAGGCTCAGGCGTCGGGCGATCTGCGCCCGCTTCTCAAGGATGTTCAGACCCCAACCTTGATCATCGCCGCCGCCGCCTTGCGTGAAGAAGTGTTGGGCGATTTCCGCGGCGCCTCCGACGTGTTCCCCAACGGACGCTCCGTCGTGTTTCCCGGCGTCTCAGGTTTCGTGCAACACGTCCTGCCGGTTCCCTGCGCCCGCGTCTGGCTGGACTTCGCCCGCAGTTTGGGATAACGGTCCAACCGCACAGTCTGATACCAGCCCCTCTCCGCAGTTTTATACCTGGGGGTAGCCCTTCGTCATGGTGGACTATTCTACCGACGAAAACCGCTCAGCGCCTACGGAATCCCGGCGTCTGCCTACAGACGCCGTTGACGACGATACCACGGTTCCACCGCCCGGCCTCCTGACGCGCCTGTTCCATCGCCACGTCCGCGATGAGCGGGGCCGCTACCAGTCCCGTTTGTTTGCCCGCGGCGAATTCCAGGTTTTGTCGCGCCGCACCAGCAAACGGCTCCGACTCCCTCCGTACATTTTGTTGTACGACGTTCGGTTCTTCCGGATGCAGAAGGGTTACCTGTGGCAATCCTCCCTCGCGGTCTTCGCCATCCTGGCCGTTCTGCTATTGGTCGATTCGGTGGCCGACGCTGCCCTGGCCGCCGGTTTGGGGTCCAGCACGGTCATCGTGTTCCTGCACCCCACGTCGCGCAGCGCCGGCCTGCGCAACCTGGTCGGAGGCCACATCTTGGGGTCGCTGGTTGGAGCGGCCGCATCGTTGCTCCTGTTTCAAACCGGATGGTTCCCCGCTAATGCCGAGCTATCCCATTGGTTTGCCGACGGTGTCGCCGCCGGTGTGCTCGGCCTGGTAATCCTGCTAATGGCCGCTACCGACACGGAGCACCCTCCGGCTGCTGCCACCGCACTGGGGTTCGCGCTGCAGAGTTTGGAGTGGCCCATCATTTTCCTGTTTGGAGGGGCCGTGATGGTGTTGGCCGTCGTGAAAGTCGTGCTTCGCAACCGCCTCCAGGACCTCATCGATTAAAAGCGCCCTCTCCCGCCCACCTGTTATTTCGAGAAGCATAGCGACGCGGCAATCCCGCTGCCCTCGGCCCCCCGTTCGTCCTGAGCCTGTCGAAGGACCTCCTGTCATTGCGACGAGCGCCAGGGACGTGGCAATCCCGCTGCCCTCGGCCCCCGTTCGTCCTGAGCCTGTCGAAGGACCCCAATCATTGCGAGGAGCGTCAGCGACGTGGCAATCCCGCTGCCCTCGGCCCCCGTTCGTCCTGAGCGCACCCCCCCGTTCATCCTGAGCCTGTCGAAGGACCCCAATCATTGCGAGGAGCGCCGCAACGTGGCAATCCCGCTGCCCTCGGCCCCCGTTCATCCTGAGCCTGTCGAAGGACCCCAATCATTGCGAGGAGCGTCAGCGACGTGGGCCGTCTCGCCCCTCGGCCCCACCAATGCACCGCGTGGCGGTGTGCTAACATGCTGAACGTTCATTGACCCTTCGATTCCCGATTGGAGATTGCCCTCATGCCCGATTCCATTTCCCGTCAGTTGGCCCGGTGGACTGTAAACCTCAGTCCCGCCGACCTGCCGCCCGCCGTCATCGACAAGATGCAAACCTCGCTGCTGCACGGTGTGGTCGTATCGATAATCGGCGCCGAAACCCACCACGGCAAAGCGGCGGTAAACCTCGCGCTGGCCGAGGAAAGCTCGTCCCACGGCGCCAGCATCGTCGGTCAGTCAGCTCGCGCCACCCGCTGCGGAGCCGCCTTCGCCAACAGCAAGCTCATGCACGCCACCAACCAGGCCGACTCGTACCGGATGCTCACCCATCCCGGCCCCTGCATCATCCCGTCGGCCCTGGCTACCGCCGAACTGAGCCGGGCGTCGGGTTCCGATCTGATCACCGCCATGGCCGCCGCCTACGAGGTCGAGTCCCGCATCGCCGGCGACTTCATCGCATCCACCCAGGCCCGCGGCTTCCGCTCCAGCCCGGTTTACGGCACCCTCGGCGCGGCTGTCGCCACCGGCAAACTGTTGGGCCTCACCGAAGACCAGATGGTAACTGCCATCGCCCTGGCCGCAACGTTCACTGCCGGCACCAACGAAGGCCCCCGTTCCGGCGGGCGCGAAATGATGTTCCATGAACCCCAGGCCACCCGCAGCGGAATCATGGCCGCCCTGCTGGCCCGCGAAGATGTACGCGGTTCCGAAGAATCCCTGGAGGGCCCGGCAGGTTTCTATAACGCCTTCACCGGCAACAACCGCGGCGAGTTGTCCTATGTTTTCAGCGGCCCACAGCAGGTTACCTTCGATCCCGTAACTGAAGGTTTGGGCGAACGCTGGGAACTGCTGCACACGGTACTCAAGATGTACCCCACGGCCGGCTATAATTGCCCGGTGATCGACCTGATGGCGGACATCCGGCGCGCTCATGATTTGTCCATCCAAGACATCGAACGCATCACCATCGACATGAACTGGCTGGAAACCCTGTACCCCTCGCCAGCCTTCCCCAACCCGGCCCGCGGACGCGCCATGGTAGGCAGCACCCACTACTTCGCCGCCTACGTTGCGGTCAACGGAGCCTACCCGCCCCTGCGCACTCGCATCGACCCCGGCGACGATTCCGATGCCGCCACCGCCGATAATCACGACGCCGTCGTCAGCCTGATGCACAAGGTGGAAACCGTCGGCCACAAAGACCGCACCGTCCCTTCGCCCCCCGCATCACCATCGAAATGGCCGGAGGCACCGTGTACCAGGGCGAATACAACGGCGCCGAACTCGAATGGGGATTCGACACAGAGGTGGAACGCCTGCGTCCTCTCTTCGACAACATCGCCTGGCCCAACGCCAAACTCGAAGCCGTTGTGTCGGCATCCCGGAGCATCCCCGACGCCTCCGACCTTGGCGCCCTGTTAGCCGCTGCAACGCCGTAACGCCAACGCCACCATCGTCGCGGGCAACGCAGCAACGCGGCTGTCTCGCTGGCGTACGATCTCAGTAATTAGACCCGACAGGAGGAAAATCATGTTGCCAGGTTTGGAAGGCAAAGCAGCACTTGTCACCGGTGGCAGCCGCGGCATCGGTAAGGCCATCGCCTACGCCCTCGCCGCCGAGGGTTGCGCCGTCGCCATCTGCGCCCGCGGGCCGGAAACGTTGCAAGCTTCTGCCGCCGAAATCAGCGATGCCACCGGCGCCAACGTCATCCCCATTCCCGCCGATATGACCGACCCCGATGCCATCGTAAACCTGGTGCGGCAGACCGTTGCCGGCCTCGGTCGGCTGGACATCCTGGTCAACAACGCCGTCAACAGCACCAGCGACCGCGCCAGCCGCATCCCCGACGACGTCATCCTCAACCACATCACCACCAAGATCATGGGATACATCCGTTGCGCCCGCGAATGTGTCCCCCACATGACAGCGGCCGGCGGCGGACGCATCATCAACATCGGCGGCATGGCGGCCCGCAATTCCAGCCCAACCAACCCCGGGTCCGGCGTTACCAACTCAGCCATGTCCAACTACTCCAAAGCGCTGGCCGACGACGTCGCATCGGATGGCATACTTGTCAACTGCATTCATCCCGGCAGCACCCGAACCGAGCGCTACATGGGACTCGTCGCCGAACGCGCCGCCCGCGCCAACACCACCCCGGAAGCCGAACTGGCCCAGTCGGTCGCCGAAATCCCCATTGGTCGCATGGTTGAACCCGAGGACATCGCCCATCTCGCCGCGTTCCTCTGCTCCGATCTGGCGTCGGCCATCACCGGCCAAACCATCGCCGTAGACGGCGGCGGCGGCAAGGGCGTGCATTTCTAGGCAACACCGGTCCGGCCCCTGCCCGCGGGTCGGCGTCGACCAGGAACCCGGCTAATCCACCTGCATGTGCTGCAGAGCCCCGGCGAAGTTGGAGTCCAGGACGTAAACGTCCGCCGCCTTGTCATACGTCATGGGGCGCGGTAAATCCACGCCTCCCCGGCGGCGCTTCAGCCGGTTCATACTGTGGCCCTGGCTTGACAGCGATCCAGACAACTCCCGCTGCGTCAGGTTCAGTTCATCCATCAACTGCGCCCGCTTCTCCGTGTAGTCCGGCGACTGCGAAACGCGCACCATCGCCTGCCTTGCCGTGGCGGACAGGTTGCGCCAAAAAGTCGTAGCGTAGCTGGCATTCCACTTCGGACGATCCGGTTCAGCGGTCGCGGCCAATTCCACCGGTGATGACGCCCCTTCCGCACCACCCGCGGCTGCATCCACCGCCTCTTCGCCCTCGATGACTTCGCCGCCGGCAAGCGGCTCGGTTCCCCGACCTGCCATCTGGCGAATCGCCGCCATTACTTCATCGATGTCCCCTTCGATAGTTACTGTTACCCGGACCAAAACGCTGCACCTCGTACTCCGCTATTGACTCTGCTGACACTCCGTCGCCTGTTCTCGTATGAACCGCAGTTTACCTCACCGGTTTTAGCATCCGCCACCACCAACGCCCTCTCATGCGTACCCACTGTCTCATTGCGAGCCTAGCGTGGCAATCTCGATGAGGCTGAACACGCGTCGACGAACCGCAGTTTACCTCACCGGTTTTAGCATCCGCCACCACCAACGCCCTACGGTGATATCGCCGCCTGCAACGCCGCCTCCAAAACCTGGGGCGGCACATACTGCTCGAATCGTGCGGCGATCCGTCCGTCCCTGCCGATCACAAACGTCCACGGTTCCGACACCAACCCCCATTCTTCCACGGCGGGAACCAGCTCTTTGCCCACCTGCGCCGGGTCCACCAGATGCGGGTCTTTGTAAACCTCCACGTGCACGAAGTTGGCCCGGCCTGCGTATCGATCCGCCAGTTCAGACAGCGTCTCGACCTGTGGCCCGCACGTCGCCGTTACGCAGAACGCCGGCGTTGAGAACGTTACGACCGCCGGCACACCCGACCTGACCGCATCGGCTAACGACAGTTGATACAGTGCCGGATCCGGCTCGACGCTGCTGCTGATGGTGCGCAGGTCGGCCACTCGTGCCGCCGTGGGCGTGTCTGACGGCGGCGCCGCGTCCCCGATGAACGGCGCCCGGTGTTGTGCCGACACGGTTATCGCGGCGGCGGCAGTTTGGTTCTCTCCGCTTTCGTCCTCAAACGTCGCGTGAACCTCCCAGATGCCAGGAGCCTCGGCCGTTGCCGTCCCGGCCTCGTCGAAAGTAACCTGAGCCACAAATATCCCGCGGCGTCCTTCCGGCGGCCATTCCTCGTATTGCGCCGTCGTGCGGTACCGAACCTGCCCGCTCTGGGCCCCGGCCTCGTAAAACACCGCCTGCAGCTCCACCAACTCCGGACGCACCGGCATGTAATCCCGGTCAACCAGCCCAAATGACAACCGGTTCTCGCCCACGGCCAGGTCGCTATTGGACACGATCATGCTCACCGCGGGTCCGCCCGGCGGCTGGCTCAAAACATCGTCCTGGGGCAGCTGACTCGCACAGCCCATCGCCAGCAACAACCAGACCCCAACCAGGCAACTCACCAAAATTCCACGCATCATGGCTTTGAGGTTGCCACGATGTCCCCATATTGGCAAGGCCCCACCCACCTCCGTTCGGCCTGAGCCCGTCGCCCCCGTTCATCCTGAGCCCGTCGAAGGACGCGTCAATCCCCTCTCCCATCAAGGGAGAGGGTTGGGGTGAGGGTGAGCCCCCACCCACCTCCGTTCGTCCTGAGCCTGTCGAAGGATCGGCCTGAGCCCGCCGTAGGACCGCCACTGCCGTCGTGGTCTATAATCAACCCACTTCTATTCACACCCATTCCAATGACGTTGCGAGGCTAGTATGCGGTTCGGTTCTTTCGTATTCCCAGTCAGCCATCACCCTGAAAACGACTCAGCGGTTATCGACAGCACTATGGACGAGGTCCTCCTCGCCGAGCAAATCGGCATGGACTCGGTGTGGCTCACCGAGCACCACTTCGATGGTGCCGCCGCCCACGCTGACCCGGTGGTGTTCGGCGCCGCCATCGCCGCCCGCACCAGCCGCATCAAAATCGGATTCGCCGTCGCCGAACTCGCGTTCCACCACCCGGTGCGCCTCGCCGTGCAAACCTCCCTTCTCGACAACCTCAGCCACGGCCGGCTCATCGTCGGAACCGGGCGCGGATCGGCCTACAACCACTATGAATACCTGGGCTTCGGCCTCACCATGGAGCAGGGCATCGCCCGGCTTGATGAAGCGGAACAGTTGCTGGTCGAGGCCTGGACCGGCGAGGACCTGTCGCACCGCGGCGAACACTGGAACCTCGAATTTCCCCTGCTGCGCCCCCGCCCGTATCAAAAGCCTCATCCGCCGCTCATTCGCGCCTGCATCAGCGAGGCATCTGCCGTCAATATGGCCAAAATCGGCCGCCCCATCATGATCGGCATCCAGACGCTGGAGACGTTGCAAGCCCGTCTGGAGCGATACCGCGAAACCATGCTGGACTCCGGATTCACCGAGGATGCAACCGAGGCTACGCTGGACCAGTGTTGGGCGTCCCGCGACCTGTTCATCGCCGACACCTACAGCGAAGCGTTGGAAATCGCCGAAGCTGGCTTCGAGCGCGAACGCACCCACTTCCGCCGCGCCCGCGAGCTCTACAACCCCGGCGGCTTCCCGCCTCCAGACCCCAACCGTCCGATCCCGGCCGGAGAAAGCCTGGGGCATTCCTTCATCCTGGGCACACCCTCTCAGGCCGCCGAGCAGGTCGCCGCCATGCGTGAAATCGGCGTGCGTAACCTCATGTTCAAACTCAACGTCGGCGAGATGGACACCCACCGTGTCCAAAAGTCCATGCGGATGCTCGGCGACCAGGTGATGCCAAAATTTATGGAGTAGAGGAGTCCGCCCGTAATCCCCGGCCCCCGTTCATCCTGAGCTTGTCGAAGGACCCCTCTCCCTTGATGGGAGAGGGCTAGGGTGAGGGTGAAAATCGCAACCTTCTGTCATTGCGAGCGCAGCGTGGCAATCCCGCTGCCCACCGCCCCCGCGCATCCTGAGCCTGTCGAAGGACCCCCGCGCATCCTGAGCCTGTCGAAGGACCCCCGCGCATCCTGAGCCTGTCGAAGGACCCCCGCGCATCCTGAGCCTGTCGAAGGACCCCCGTTCATCCTGAGCCTGTCGAAGGACCCTCCTGTTGTCGCCCCCTGGAGAGGCGTTCGAGGGGTGAGGCGAGAGCCTTATAAACCCCGCACCATGGCATCCAGACTCTCCAGCGCCCGGCTGATGTTCTCCTGGCTGTTGGCGTACGACAGCCGCACGTAGCCCTCGCCGAACTCACCGAACGCCGCCCCGGACAGCAGCGCCACGCCGGCCTCCTGCATCGCCCGCTCCTCGAAATCCGCGCTGCTGAGGCCCGTGTCCCTGATGCTGGGAAAGGCGTAGAACGCGCCCTCCGGCTCCGGGCAGTTGATCCCCGGTATGGATGCCAGCCCGTCCGCGATGAGACGGCGACGGCGGCCAAACTCGGCGGCCATCTCCTGCACCGCGTCCTGTGGACCGTCCAGCGCGGCCACCCCGGCAATCTGGCTAAACGATGCCGCGCACGACACACTGTTGGTCGCCAGTCGCGACACATGGGGCACCAGCTCCTCCGGCATGATGCCGTAGCCCAGCCGCCAGCCCGTCATCGCGTAACTCTTCGAGAACCCGTCCAGAATGATCGTGCGTTCCGCCATACCCGGCAGCGCGGCGATGCTGTGGTGCTCGCCCGAGTACAGAATATCCTTGTAAATCTCGTCTGACATCACGTACATGTCGGGATGGCTTCGCACCACGTTGGCGATGGTTTCCAGTTCGTCGGCGGTGAACGCAGAGCCGCACGGATTCTCCGGCGAGTTGACAATGAGGAGCCGCGTACGCTCGTTGACCATCCCCGGCAATTGCGTCAGGTCGGGATGATAGGCCCGATCCTCCAGCAGCCGCATCGGCACGGCCTTGGCCCCGCAGAATTCGATCATCGACTCGTAAATCGGGAAACCGGGATTGGGATATATGACCTCGACGCCCGCTTCCGCCAGCGCCATGATGACGTAGAACATGATTGGTTTGGCGCCCGGCGTAACCACCACCTGCTCCCAGTTGGTATCGATACCGCGCACCTCCCGGCTGTTGCGAGCCACCGCCTGCCGCAGCTCCGGCAGACCCGGCGTCGGCCCGTAGTGCGTGTAGCCGTCCTGTAGCGCCTTCACACCGGCCTCCACAATGTGCGCCGGTGTCTCGAAGTCCGGTTCCCCGATCTCCAAGTGGATGATCTCCCGGCCCTGGGCTTCCAGCGCCCGCGCCCTGGCCAGCACCTCAAACGCGCTTTCAGTCCCCAAACGGCTCATACGGGTGGCAATAGTCATACTCGGCATCTCCAAAATCAGCGTTCCCAACACCGCCCCACAACCCGCCGCCAAGATTACCACATCCCCCACGGTGTTGCCCTCACCCCCCGTTCATCCTGAGCCTGTCGAAGGACCCCGCGCATCCTGAGCCTGTCGAAGGCACCCTCTCCCTTGATGGGAGAGGGCTGGAGCCTGCCCCGTACTTGATACGGGGGTGAGGGTGAGCCCCCGCGCATCCCGTTCCCGCCGCCCCGTTCATACTGAGCCTGTCGAAGGACAAAGGACACGCTCAGGCCGAACCGGGATAGTTGCCTGCTATACTACCTCCACCCCTATCGGAGACGGTGAAAAATGCCCCGCAAGAAGATTGTCCTGGCCTACATCCGGTCATGGGGAATATTAAGTAGATTCGAGATCTAATCACACCGCTCGCGTGGCCGTGCCCTGGCTCAAGGAGAATTTACGACGCCGAGATCATCACCTGACAAAATAGACAATAAAACCTCGGCATGCGTGACCTGGAAACCTCCGCCAGCGGGCATATGGCCGTAGGAGCCATCCGAGGCCGTTACCGTAGACGGACGCGAGCACGCTGGTCAGGCGAGTCCTGTGTGCGCCCCGCGCTTAGGCCGGCGCAATATACGAGGGGGTCAGTATCCCTGGCCACCGCCCTGGGGGGGCGGCCGCCCCCACCTCTGCCCTACCTCGGCCGAGGGGTCGAGGTTGCCGAGGACACACCGGCCCGCCCAGGCAATCGCCCCACGGCTGCACCGGAGACGGGCAAAAACGACCGGTTCGATCGAAGTCGTGCGTTGGCCGCTCTCACCCCGGGCGTCGAGGTCATCGCGCCCATCCGCGAGTGGGGCCTGAACCGCGAGGACGAGGTGCGAGTACGCTCGCGAGCGCAACCTACCCATCGCCCGCGTTCCAAACAACAAGTACAGCACCGATTGAGAATCTGTGGGCCGCAGCGCGAGCCGGGAGCTGGAAGACCCCTGGCAACGAAAACCGCCGAGGACGCCTACGCGTGGACCCAAACCCCAACGCCGCCCCCCGACGAGCCGCCCTACGTGGACATTCACTTGACGAGGGGGATACCCACCGCCGTTGACGGCAGAAGGGAGAAACATGGCCGGCGTCGACCATGATTACCATCTGAACCACTGGCGGAGCCCCCACGGCCCGTCGGTCGCATCCGACCAGTGGAATGGAAAACCGGCTGTCGTGGGCAGCAAAATCGCGTGAGTGGTGTACGAAATCGCCGGCCGCCGTCGCCTGCACGCTGCCCACCGTGGACTGGAGACCATGACGCGGTCCCCGTGAGCAGCCCGCTTTCCCCCAAAAAAAAAGGATAGCGCGTTGCCCGGAGTACCGCCGAACCAGAACTGGTTGTACAACGGACTGTGGTTCACCGCCCCCACCACCGCCGCGACCTCGACGCCTACGTCGAAGAAAAACAGAGCCAGGAATAAGGAGAACGCGCGGGGCGATACGGTCTGCACAAGGGTACGTGCGTAGTCGCCGGCCGCCGCGCCGACCCCGCCCAGATGGTTACACTAAGGCCTCGCCACCTACGACGCGCGACAGAGTTCGACCAACCGACGCCAGGAGTTCTCGCATACGGCCTGCCCGTCCGCACCCAGAACCGCCAGCAGGGGTTTAGCGGGACTACCGATTGGTAACGGCGCGGATCCGAAAACCCGATTGTTCTTCCGGTAGCCACGATACCGCTGCTGATTTCGCTTTCCAACTGACGAGAACGGTTGGGAGAACTCGGTTTCACGTTGCCCACCGCGCGAATATGACAACACCCAGTGTACTTCAACGATGGCCCCTGCGCGTCCGGACCGGGCAAATGATGTTCGAGAAAGTCCAGGTCCTGAGTTAGCCACAACACGCGACCATCGTACGCAGCTCGATTCACAATCTCCCGGTCCGCTGCAATGACTACGCATAATCTCGACGACGCGCACCACATCGTGCCCCAAATTCATTCAAGTGCCGGAACGGTCATTGGGGAGCTGTGCACATCTGCAACCGCCTCATGTGAGCCACCTTAATGTGGATGCAGTGCAGACCGGCCACGGGGTCACGGCCGTACAACTTAAATATGTCCTTGCGAGGAGGCATAGCGACCCGTGGCAAACCCCGGGTCCTGAGCCCGTTCGAAGGGCCGGCCCCACCGGGCCGTTGTCATGAAGCTGTCGAAGGATAGCTACGTGTTGCAGCCTCATCGAGATGCCAACCCCGACCATCGAGTAGGGGCTCGCAATGACACAAACCGCGGGTACGCATGCGGCTCACAGTAGCCCCCCCGCTATTTAGGCTTTCGGACGCGCGCTGCGTCATGCCCAGGTTCAAATCCGTTCTGGTGCGGGCGCTGCCGTACGGGCTCACCCCACGCTGGGGGGAGGGTTCTTTCGCTGCGAGCCAGCTCAGTCTGCGGCGCATTGACGGACGTCGGCGTCATCGAGTTCCGGTCGCTGGACAATTGTCCACCGTTGTGTTACACGTTGCCCATTGAGCTTTAAGCACGAATTTTCAACCGTAATCCGCTTCCCGCGCACGGTGCTTTCCCATGCAAAACCTGGGTCGGTTGTATTCGGTTAGGTCGCAATCAGGTGCACCCGACTTACTGGCACACGTTCCCTAACGGCCGGATCCAGCGGCCAATGACCCTCGTCGTCTCCGCCTCGGGGGTATAATGTTCAGCGCGGGCATGATGCGCAAGCGTTGGGTTTGCACGCCTTTGAGAGAACCCGGCGGCTCGGCGGCGTACATTACCTGGGGCATGATGTCGCGTTGTCGAAGGCAAACGCCCGGGCGGCCAGCAGTTCCCTTGCACGCGATTTCGTTGACGAAGCGTACCGTGGACTGCAGGCCGTCCAGCCGGTCTCAGATACCACTTCATCTGCGTGACGTGGCCAGCGATGTCGTGTCCAGCAGTATAGCGCGTGCCGGCGGCGGCGGCGGCGGTGGTCAGATTTGCCTGCGAAGGTGTGACGTGCCGTTGATCGCCGTAGGTCAGCGCCCACATCGCGTCTTCCTTGGCGTTTAGAAACGCGCCGATGGGACACGCGCAGACCGCACGCATCCCTTGGCAAGAATCATCACGTCCGGCTCGACGTTGTATTACCGATCATAGGCGAAACAGGCTGCCCCAGCGCGACCCATGCCGGTCTGCACCTCGTCCCGGATAGAATCAGCAGGATGTTGTTCTGTCGCACCGGCCCGCAGCGCGTGGAGTAGTCAGCGTCGGGACTGTTCGCCGCCCTCGCCTGCACCGGCGCGATCATCACGGCCACGGTTGATCTCGTGCGGTTGGGGTGGCGTCATCACGCCTCAACGTCGTTGAAGTCGACGTAGGTGAAAACCCTCGGGGATGGCGCTCAAACAGCTCGTGGGTAGTGATCTGAGGCTGCCGGTGCGCACGCTGTTCATCGTGCGCCCGTGAACGAGTTCAGCGCGGGTAATGACCCCGTAGGCCCGTTCTGTGCACAGCTTCCGTAGCGTCGGGCGCTCTTCAGCGCGCGCTCCACGGCCTCGGCGCCGACGTTGCAGAGAACAAAACCGATCCATGCAGGGTTTTGTTTTCAAGCAGCATCTCGGCGATTTCCAGCTGCGGCAGCCGTGTAGAGACTGGGTTGGACGTCTGATGAGCGTGGCCGCCTGCTTCGCGATGGCTTCCAAGCATAATAAGGGAGGGTGACAGTCTTGTCATTTTACCAACCGCCTCCCTCTATCCGTCCCCTCTACACCTTTTGCCTCCTTTCTTACCGCTCCCCCCACCCTCCTCTTGTCCACGTCCTCACTCCCTTCTCACACCCAATTCCCTTCCTCTTTTGCTGACCCCCTTTTTGGCCCAAATTATCCACAGCCCAGCCGGCACAAGTCGACATAGGCCTGCCGTCGGCGTCCCCACATCGGAGACCTTCAACGCGCACGATGACCACGGCGTCGCCGACGGTCCGGGGCGTAGTTTTCTGCTCGATGGCGATTGTATTCAGCGTGGGCTGGGCATTGGACATCTGCTCCCTGCGGTTGGTACCGCCGTAGCGACAAACCAATTATACGACAACACGCCCCAATCGTCAGTATCCAGAGCGCGTCATTGCCGGGAAGCGCCGGAACATCGGCAATTCCCGTCCCGCATTCTGTCATTGCGATGTTGTTAGCATTTTGGCCATTGACACATTTGTTCGTTAACATTCAGACGACAAATCAGTCCTAATTTCATCACGGAGGAATTCGAATGGCGACAATGATGTGGCGAGTACTATCTGGGAAGGTTGATGTACGCCCACGAGCAAAAACGGCGCAGTTGACCCCCACCCCTTGTACCTCGGCCCCTGCGGTGCCCGCAAGGCCAAATTCGGCGGCCGACCTTCGGCGTCGACGGAAACGGCGTTCCGTTGA
>CASHTH010000423.1:0-10402 GCA_030341885.1 Geodia barretti
CTTAGTTAGCTAACCATGGCAGACAGCACTGAATGCGAGAGTCTGGGAATGCACTGTTCCAGTATATTATGCAAAATTGGCTTTGCTATTGTTGTACAGTAACGGAGATACACCTGAAAAACAATGAATCTCATCAAAATGTCAATCATACGCCTTGCTTTCATATAGTCACCATGGCTGTAGTCCACAAAGACGTTGATTCCGTGACTCCTTTTAAAACACATCACCTTACCGCCAGCTGAAGACCACTATGTCTGAGGTCCCAGGTGGGAAGAGCAGAACTGTGTACAAAAATGACATAGAGGATATAAAATCAAATCGATCAAGATGCACCAGATGGGGTGTTACGAGTACTAGATTGCACAACTTGAGTAGATTAGATGGAGATAGACAGTACATTAAATGGGTGTGAAAGGATACGAGAAGTAGTACAACAAATAATTTACATTGAGTCACCAATTAGAACGAAATAATGAATGAAGAAGGGTAAAGAGTTGTAAAGATTTAGAGAGAGCGTCAAACACTCAGCAGAACAGAGGGCGGGTCAGTTGTGTACAAGGACAACACAGCAATTCTAAGAGTAGAGTATTTATGACAACTGAAACAGTCAACAACTCTGAAACAGTCAAACCAACTCAATATCAGTTACTCTATACATAATCAACGAGCACAAGAACAAAAATGCACATACATCAACAAACACACCTGGCCACCATGACGATCGTCTGTCACGTCTATATAAAACATCTGAGAATGCTGGGGAATCACAAGTTCTTGTCTGAAATATCATTTGACAGGCCATATGTCAACAATGCAATCACATCTGGAGATGTCTGTTTCAGTTATAGATGGCTCCTAATTCAGAAATGCAATTTTTGGCAGTAGGCTATACTGGCTAGACGTGCATCGTAGTAGACATGTTCAATCATTGTCTGCAATTGTTTGGCCGTCGGGTATCGCTCCCGAGGTGCTGTTAGCACCAAACACAGACATCACTTTGCCTTCTATGTAGCAAACAATGGAAGCATCACGTGGATCAGGGTGTAACTGTAGAGCGATGGGTTTGTGGCGATGTGAAGCTGTCGTATGTGACGATGCAGTTGAGTGTGATTGCGTGGGGTGATGTTGAAATGACTGGTGTTGTGGATAAGCACTCGGCGAGTACGTCAAGGTTCAGAAACAGCGGGCACACCACACCAATGCTAACTGCGATGTTGTGGCGCTGGTGGTTGAAGGTATCATTTGTCATTTGTCCTCTTTGTAGTCTTTATCAAGGTGAGTGTTCTGCGGTCGGTCCAGGAGCCCTTAAGCCATCGGATGACGACGGGATAGAGTCCAGAAGGCCGTGGTTCTGCTCCCCTCTTTCTCTCTTTTCGTTATAATATGTTGTTTGTATTCTGCACCTTTACTGGTGTGTGCATCAATAATAAATATAATGAAAATCACTAAAGTGCAAACCCTCGGCGTACTACGCATGCGCGGTACCGCTAATTGATGGGCTAGATTTGTAGTATGCGTTTACTCGTGGTCTCCCGCTAGTATATAGCTCGCGGAGAGTCGGACACGGGCTAGTAGATAGCACGCGGAAGTCGATACACGCCCTTCGTTGTGACTTCATGTGCCTTCAAGATACACAGAGCAAGCGGACCCCGTCGAGGTAAGCCTGTGCTAATTAGCATATTGGCTTGTTCACTTATTTTTACGAAAATCGCCATTTTAAAAATGAAGCCAATGTAGCGCTGAACCTGTTGGTGTCGCTTTTTGGCCTGTTTGTTGCGCGTGGTGGCAGAAAACGTGGTAACAGACACACACACAGACACACAGACAAACTACTATAACCCTCTAACGCATGCGCGCCGAGGGTTAATTAAATACGGACGTTGCCGGGAGACGTTGGAGAAACAATAGCTCGCGAAGGAGTTTCGCGTCGGCGTCCGCAGCACCGCCCCCCAGCAGTTTATGCATGCGACGGAGAAGTTGCGTGGGTCTCTGATCTCCCAACTCGGTGGAGCCGAGTAACTGCTGGAGGGGCCGTTGTTCGGGGAGGGCAGGCGAGAGAGACCACCACATATAGCCTTGTGTCGAAAATTGAGATTCCGCTGATAGCAGCAAGCCAGTGTATATATTTGCTATAGCAGCGAGTGCTTATTTGTACCAAAGAAACCAACCAAGAAAGTATAGACTAGGGGGACCCGGACCATCGGCGGCAGGGGGGGACCGCGGATGGTCCTGGAGGGATCGATTTTTCTGCTGTGGACGGTCCGGGGACCAACTTTTCTTCCGCGGAAGTTCAGGCCAATTTTCGTGTGACAGAACGGATAATCCGTGAGGATAGTATACTCTTAGTGTGGAATATCCGAGGTCCGGATATTTTTATCTCTCTCATAAGAAAAGTTCTGGGCATACGGTTGCGCATCTAAACGCGAGGGAAAATCAAATGTTGGCGCGCTTCGCTGACTCGCGTGTCCTTGCTGTCTTGACCGTAATCTCGTATATATACCGAATTGAATCTACACGACTGTACTCCTTCTTCTCGAGACATTCAGCGGTTGCGCGGGTCGCGCCCGCGTCCAGCCCTTCAACGGACAGTCTTCAATAATACGGGTCTCACACTCTTTCCAGACTTTTACTTTTCCAGTCCGCTGATGACAACGCTGTCATCGCATTCTGTAACGTTGAAATCCCCCTTGTGCACATTTAGCTGTCTTAGTCTATATAGCTCATTTTTCGGTTCATGATACGTTGTGTCTCTCTACTTGTACTGTCGTCGTAATAAATAATATAACACGACATTGGTCACCAACGACGTGAGCTAAATGTCTGTCGTACGCGAAGCAGGAGCCGTGGTCGCCTTAAATCTCAAACTACCCCCCTTCTGGCCGTCCGACCCGGTGTAGCGGTACATTTAACCCCCCCGAATTTTTATCCGGCCTTATTAGGAGTGTCGAAACGCAGGCAGTGTGTTGTTTTTGAGGTTCTGTGCAGTACTATATCAAGTGGAAAAAATAATTTCCTCAGAAGTGAAGAAGAGCTGGTGTGAGACACAGGCTAGTACGACAATCTAAGGCATATAATATAATGGATCATAGCACTAAAAAGGGTGGAAACTAGCAGTAATCATGCAGCAAATAGATGGCATTATCTATATAGTTCTAAACAGTGTCATGTGCTTTTGTATGTTGGCTAGTGGAAAAAGAGATCACCTGCTGAATTATACATTCGACCTGCAGGAATTCTGGGCTGCATGTGTTCCAGACAGCACTAAGTATTTGGCATTCATATCAAAATACTGTGGAAATGAAAAACACTAAAGTCCAAACCCTCGGCGAACTGCGCACCGTTAATTGATGGGCTGGGGGGGTATCAGTAGGCGTTTCTCCCGCTAGTAGCTCGCGGAGAGTCTGGCACGGGCTAGCTACAGTAGTTAATAGCATGCGGGAGTCTATACACGCCCTTCGTTGCGACTTATGGTGCCTTCAAGATACACAGAGCGAGCGGACCTGGTCGGAGTCGCAGCCGCGCCTCACATTTTGAACGCCTATATACGCATGCGCACAGCTAATTGATGGGTTGGGCCACGCAACCCGTGCCACGTCTCTCGTTCTCGAACGCAGTCGTTTCAAGAGAATCGCTTTATAGGTTTTCAAGCTCGCGTAGTTCTAAAGACGTTGGTATCGATCACGGGCCGCCTCGTAGCCTGTAGTGTGAGAATAGCTGCTGACAGACAGACAGACACACACACAGACAGACTACCTTAACCCTCGCTGCGCATGCGCGCCGAGGGTTAATAACTTCTGAACCTGTGCATGGCCGTTGTTTGTTCTTCGCAAATATATACAGTGCATATAATTTGCTAATACTGTGTTACATCTTTCAGTGCCCCAGCCAAATGTAACCATCACTGCCAGTCGTCCTGGACACCTCTCCACCTATGGATCATCAGTGAGCCTCACTTGTGAGGCAGTCCTGAGTCCTGAGGTGGACAGTTTGCCTCAGTCACACTGGTGTTGGGAGGACCAAGGATCAGATTCAGTGAGAGATCTACACAGTGGTGGAGGCTGGGGACACCCACCAGCACTCTGACCATGACTGGAGTGACTATGAGAGACCAGGGAGAATGCACTTGTACTGTGAGGGTGGCAGAAGAGGGCAATGTTCTTGTCCCAAAGTCCTTCCCCTTTGCTGTTACAGGTAAGTAGTGAAAATGATTAGTAACGAGACATGTACTTAGTGGTCTCTATTTATTGCACATGAAGTTGATTGAAATGATATTAACCTCTTCCTTGTAGCTATAGACATATAATAATTATATTGTGTTCTGTTAGCTACAGAAGATAGTGCTGAGTGAGCGAGTGCAATAATTATTATTGTCAAGCAGAGTGGAGCCTAGCTACTCAGAATATGTGGTTTCTATTTTGGGATGACGTCCATGACAGCACGGTTGCATGTGAAGTTAATATTGAACATACTGTTCATTAGGTGCCTCTCACGTGGGCTTGCAAACAATCTGATGCCAACCCATGCGCAGTGGAATCTCGTTAAAGTGAACTCCAGGGGACGCCTTCACAACTCAAAGGATAGTTTTATCGAAACAGACATCACGGCTGATACTCACGAAGAAGAGCAAGAAACTTCACCCCTAGCCAATCCGTGGTCATATCCTCAGTCAAGGCAGCCCCACCAGACATTTGGCGAAACGCTATGTCATGTACATAGCTCTTTTAGACTTCTCCTTCTCTTCCACTGCCGTTATAATTTCAACTCTCTTCGCCAGGGGTAATGACTTATGGCTTTTCGAAGTGGCGGCCATGGTAACACGACTCATGAAAGATCGCGGGGCTGCACACCTTTGCCACACCAAGTTGTAGCTATACCGATGGTTCAAACCGGTGTGCACCCATTTCGAGAGAACGCAGTTTTGCTCATTATTAACTGTGCATGCTGTGCTGTGTGTACTAATGCTTTGCACTTGTCAGTCTTCCCACTCTTCCTGTTGGATATGTACTGTATTGCTTATTGTGTATTTGGTCATTTGGATCTGTACTGTATGCATTATGCATGTATGCACTGTATGTACTGTATGTACTGATCTATGTTGTAGGCACACATTCGCTGGTCGGTCATCCTTAGAGCATGCGTATGTAGTCTTGTGTAGTCATCATTACACATGCACATTTTGTAACAGATAATGCCAGACGTTTACAGAGAGGGCTGCATACACTACACTTCCCACTATATATGAATTATTGTGGTCATATTACTAGGTAGGCTAATAACATAATGAGTAAAACCCGCCTGCCCGCATCTTAACTTGAAAGGTGTCACGTGTTTGCTTTGCGGGACCACAAAATATGTGCGTAGTAACTGATGTTTCATGTTCGTAGTATAAACAGAGCCTAAAAGTATGGTTTCTATGAGGCTCTAGTTGGGACTTCAAACTTAGTTCATGATAACAGGAATTTCGTACAAAGCGTGTTCGCTTTTACGAGATTCCACTGTACATTCATTTGTAAGCGGTTATGTACATAGGCAGCTCAGATTACGACAAGGAGGGATATCCACGAGAGAAAGGCTTATATACTTCTCACGAGTCCGAAAAAGATTGGCAGCCACCAGCACCACTGGAAATATCTCGAGCTTTAGCGCCATAACTGTTGTTTGCTGGACGGCGACAGATTAGTAGGGGTCGGTCGACTGCCATTACGCACCCCGCCCCCTCCTAACCATGGCGTAGTGCTGATGCGCACTATTGACAAAAAACGACGACTGAACCTTCAATAAAAGCAGAGGGGGTGTATGACGCCAGTGCACCGACAGACTGCTTCCCCTCTAGCTACTGTTGTGAGTGGTGGGGGACGTCGTAAGTTTCCTTCCACTGGCCATGTCGCCATAGCTGGCATGGGCCAAGGCTATCTGGCAGCCTTTACTGAGTAAGTAGCTAACGATGACAGTTTGTTCTGTGCAACTTTTCTTGTGTGATAAAAATATACAATTCCTTGATGATTACAAGAACTTGATATTCACCATGAAGAGGATACAAAGAGAAACATAATTATATAATGCTTGTGTGCTCATAAAAGTCATACACTGAAAATAAAAAGTCTCCTCCTGATTTTCTCAACTACACGTGAGGTACTTGCTGCATTTCAACAATGCCTGGTGATGGATTGTGTTGAGGTTGCTACATACAGAAAAGAGTGGGAAGATAGCTGTAATACATAAGTCCAGACAAACTTGGTCCCTATGGTCCCTATATACTTTATCATCAGCCAGTTTTTACTTTTGATGTGGGCAGGCAGTCATTACATGTGCGTTAAAAGATGCATGCGTGTGTGCACATGTGCATGAGTGTAAAGGGCATGGACTTGTGTACACTTCACGGCAATGCTGATGGTAATATGAAACAAGTTAATCTAGTTTGTTTGGCCTATTATCATACACTGTATGATAAAATACAGTAGGTTATTCAGCCTCACTGTTCTTCTGGAGGAGATATCGGGTCTGGTTGATCTCCAGTAATAAAACCATCCTATGGATGCAAACGTGCTCCCCACACCACAGAGGAAAAGAAACAGCAGTGGTGGAAGGGTTGTGAAGAGGAATATGATGACAAGTTCATCTGCAAAGGAGCATACATAATGTGTCTATACCACCTGCTTTTTGGAGCTCACCATCAGTATCGCAGTTGGACGCTGAAATGAAACAAATGAAAGATGAAATGTTTCTTCACTCAAAATAGTAACTGCAGATACAGCTAATATCAGTTGCTTTCCCATAATAAAGTCCGATAGCTAGTATTACTACCAACAGTGGGAGTAATCAGAAATGCCAGTAGAGGGGAATGAAATAGCTACCCCGTCCAGGTGCCTTAAAAAAATGTATGTATGTATATCGTTAACCTACTCACTGGTACAGTTTCGTGCGGTAAACATTCCAGGAACGTCAGGGAAAAGGATCTGTAGCTAGCCCAAGCAACTGACCGTGATAGCTAACTATCCACGGCGGCGTGGGGTCGAGTAGAAACTCACCGTTAGCGTATCCAAATAGAAAGGTAACCACCAATATAACAGAGGGCAGAGGTCTAAGCGCCATCCTTACTTGTTGTCTAATCTCGCGGCACAGCCACCAAGACACCAGAGACGTCCGGTGTGTGTGTGTGGGTGTGTGCTGACTCTGCACTGCTATGCCCCACCCTCCTCTCTCTCGGACAAACCTCTGCGCTTGCGCGTCATGAATTCAATTACAATCTCAGTTTTCTGCTCCCCCAACCCTCATAACGGTCTGGCTAGCTATGTGAATAAACCCTAACTATGTGTCTTTATTTATTGCACATTGAAAGCCAATACTGTTGAAATATATATATATATATTATATATTAACCTCTTACTTGTAGCTATAGACATATAATAATAATATTATGTTGTTTAGCTACTAGTGCTTCAGTGAATTAAAGTGCAAACACTCGGCGGAGACGCGCGTGCTCGCTAGAGAAGGGTTCCGTGTCAAAGCAAAGTTGAGGAAGACCACCTATATAATATATACACAGTCTTCTTGCTGCAGAGGAGGTAAGCATGCTACCAAGTGAGGCACATCTTTCGCTGTGCATCTGCCACATTTTAGCTCAACAATAGGCTTGGTACGGGATTAGAATATCTTGCGCATGCGCAACCGGTTGTGCCAGACACGCGCGCGGAAGCATAATATACACGCATATGTTGTACTACCTACTCGTGGTCTAGCTACACTACTAGATAACATGCGAGAGTCGATACACGCCCCACATTGCAACCTCTGGTGCCTCCAAGTTACGCAAAACAAGCGCACCTCCGTGCTAGAGAGTGCGCATCTCGAGGTAAGCTATTGTTAATTGCATATTGGCTCGTTCACTTGGTTTTCACGCTGTAACTCCAGAACGCAGCAGTTTCAGAGAAAACCCCACATACATTTCGACCTATACGCGACGCTGAATTGTTTGTGGAGCTATTCATGGCTCGCAGTGAAGGGAGTTTGGGTGCGGACAGCTAAAGTAACCCTCGCTGCGCATGCGCGCCGAGGGCCTTAACGAGTGCAATGATATTATTGTCAAGCGAAGGAGCCTAGTTACTCAGGAATGTGCGGTTTTCTATTTGTCCACGACAGCACTGCCTCTCACATTGGCTTGAAAAAAATCTGATGCATTCATTGTAGTATTCAGACTCATGTACAATCATTTGTAGCAGGATTGCGCATCTAGTCGTCCTGTTTCAAAGTGTTTTATTGCCAAATGGCTTCTTTATATGAGTGGTCCAAAGTTTTTAGCGTTAGTGCTCACATGGAGCCTCCTATAAAAAGCAACTTTCACACTGCTCAACTGAACAATAGTCACACTTAAAAAAACACTGAGATGTTAAAAACACAGACAAAACATATTTTGAGATGAATAAAATTTATGTTTGTATCAATCCTCTTTCTCATGATCAATGTCCCCAACTTGTTCCTGCTTAGGGTCAACTGAAGTAACTTCTTGAGAGTCAGGAGTGAGAGGGGGAGGGGCACTGGGACTGGCAGCAGCAAGAGAATAAGGTGGTGGTACATCTATACCATCAGGGGGCATCTATGTGTGGAGTATAATTGTGATAAATCTCAGAATTCTATAAACAGCCTTACAGGAGGACCACTATTAATAATATTGCCAGGAGCTCCAACTTGTTGAGGGTCGATAACCTCGACAATGGTGGGGTCATTGTTCCTGCGCCAGCGGGTACCCCAGCGGTGGATACAGGTGACCAGCCAGGCCACAGTACAGAACGTACAGCAGGAGCAGCAGTAGACACACATTATAATGGGCATCACGATGAAGAGGGAGACAAAGAATGCAGCTACGTTTGCAAATGAAAGATAAAGACAAGAGTATAAAATAACGATCCTTGATATCATACAGTAGCGTGTCTAAAAATATGTGGTTTCATTTCAACGCCTAGGCATTCTGCTGTGAAGGATATGGGCTAGATTCCCTCTCGTTGACTAAGGGTATATATTATTTATACACAACTTACTGTCATCAATATCTCCATAGCGTTGGTTTTCACACTGATAATCATACTCGTAATCATCATAATCATCATAATGATCAGCTACAGTAAACAACAGTTATAGTTGAAAACTGCACATCAGCAAAGAGTAACTTGTTTCATCATGCATTGAAACCCCGTTGTTAACAAGATCATAAGAAGATCATACAGTTTAGTAATAAAATAGCTACCCTGTCCAGGCGTCTTAAAAATTTATATCTTTTACCTACTCACTGGTACAGCTTCGCGCGGAAAACCTCCCAAGAACGTCAGGGAAAAAAGATCTGTAGCTAGCCCAAGTAACTGACCGTGATAACTATCCACGGGGGCGTGGGGTCTAGTAGAAACTCACCGTTAGCGTATCCAAATAGAAAGGTAACCACCAATACAACAGAGGGCAGAGGTCTAAGCGCCATTATTATTACTTGTCGTCTAATCTCGGCACAGCTACCAAGACACCAGAGACGTCCGGTGTTTGTGTGTGTGGGTGTGCTGACTCTGCACTGCTATGCCCCACCCTCTCTCGGACAAACCTCTGCGCATGCGCGTAATTATAATCTCCGTTCTCTGCTCCTCCAACCCTCATAACGGTCTGGCTAATAAACCCTAACTATGTTGGATAGTCTGGGGTCCCTGGTGTAATGGCCAGCAGAGGTCTCTTCTCAACAAGTCCTCCCTATCTTTTGGTATCAGCAGATGACGAGGGCTCTGAGTCCTCATCTTCATCATCTTCAGCATCTCTCCTCACATCAGATCCTGTTGACTGAGCCATAAGAGTGGGGCTGTGAGTCTGAGAGGTTGCTCAGGTTGTGTTGGGTGGACATGACACTTAGAAAATCCCCACGAGTCCAGCCATAGGCCACAGCATTCAGGAATCCTTGCAGTGGGACTAGTCCTGCCTGCCTAAGAGTGTAACACAACGGACAAAATAATGTTCAAACTTTAGTTCACCTCAAAAAGCAGAAATGTGTTGATGCCAATCATGACTTTGTGATCTGTCTTTTTGACGTATGAATAGTTTGTATGGAAATCTGTGATGTCTATCACAATCCCTACTATTCCAAGAATGAAAGCTGCATGAGTTAGAGTAGCATTTGTGATTACAATGCATGCATCTCATAAACTAACTGGTAATTCCAGTAACAAAGTATATGGAGATGAAGAGCAACACCCTCTTTTCTGCATCGTATTGTCCTTCAAGAACCATAGCCTGGGTGGCTCTATATGCAGCAGAATGTTCATTCCTCTCTATGGAGATACATTCCCACTCAAATTTAACCCTTTGGGCGCCATTTACATATATATACATATATGCACAGAGCCTCCATAAGTGCATAAGAATTTATATATGG
>CASHTH010000425.1:0-10140 GCA_030341885.1 Geodia barretti
GAAACTGGGCACCGAATTTAATGTGACGACCTCAGGTCTGAACTGTTGATGAATGTATAGCGTCCTCATCACGCACCTGAAAAGATTTAAAACACACTCTAAAACTAGAAACATTTTTAAAGGGGAATGTGCATATAACAGAATCAACTGCATTCTTTTACTGTGCCCCTATTGGTTTGTTCTAGCTGCCAATTCATTTAATCATACTTATAATAACATAGAAATTGAAGATCAAGTATAAAATACACATAACAACTCACCCCCCCCGCCCCCCCTCGTCCCCCTCCCCCCCTTCAGCCTTTCTCGATCGTAGCCTTGCATCTACTGGACTCATTGCTGCAATAAATACATTCACTGGAGATCATCAGCTATACATGTAACGGATGCAACAAATTGTATGTAGGCATCATGGTAAACCTTTGCGCTTGCGCATTGCCAACACCGGATTTGTTTGCTAGGACTGCAGTTTTCCTCTACATAACGTTCTCATAGAAGAAATCAGTGTTAGACCTGCCCCCCACCGAGAGTTATACTCAAAGGTAAAGTATTCCATTTTGTGTGGTGATAATAATAATTTATTCATTAGATCAACCCATAAAAATTTATATACATCGCCTTACCAAATTGAACTCAAATGGCGACAGCAGGCACTTGCCTGACGGAGAAAATGCGCTCAATTTTTACGTCATTCTAGGTGTCACAGGCGCGCATATACGAGCCCCTCCTCCCATCTAGCTTTCCGCACTGCGTAAATGCTCACCCACAACTACTTAGGGGGGGGGGTGTCGTCTTCGAAGCTACGGGGATGGGCCAAAGTGGGCAACTACCAACATGAAGTGGGGGTGGGGGGGGGGGGCAGGGGCTCTTCCGTGTGTATTTTACCGGTGTCCCTGTCGCCCACTAGGTAATTGTCCTCTAGCTATTATATATCAACACGCTAACCGACACTTCGTGCGCGAAGTACGGTCCAGGCAAATGATACGTGGTAATACGTACGCAATTCACCTCGGGATGTCGCAGTCGTGTGGGCAGGCTGGCCGAATAGGCTGGGTGGGGCAGGTCTGCGGGTGTAGGCCGCAGCAGGGATGGGCACAGGCCAGCAACGGGAGGACGGAGACGCAGAAAAATCGATACATCTTCATCAACTCGACACGACTCCAGCAGTTCCTTCCCATAAAGTCCCGTGATCTCGCGGGGACATACTTGCCGCATGCGCAACCATATAGAAAATCCTTTGCCGCAAATAGTGTGTAATACACGCAGCAGCTTTCATAATACACATATTTATGCCAACAACCCCGCTTCTCAGAAAATGAATTTTAATATTATTCTCAACACGTTCAGGCTAGTCTACTGCTAAAAGTAGTCTTCTGATACCTGTTTTCATAAATATTTTGTCAGAGGGTTCTCTATACTAGAACGGTGACCACGCCAACGCACGCGCGCCCCCCCCCCCACCCCCCGCTGCCGCCGTCGGCTACCTCCCTCACTCTACCCCAGCCCCTTGCGGCCAGCTCGTCTCGGGATCCCCGCGACCCTCGGTGCCGCATAACAGCGAAGAGAAAAAGAAGAGAACCGGTTTCCCTCGCTGTCCCCTAGCCCCGCGCCCCCCCACTTCCCCCTCGCTAGTCTAACCCGTTTCTAGCCACTGTGTCCGCGCGGACAGAAAGATGTAAAGAAAAGAGGGAGGGAAGGAACCCCCTGGCAACCTCTGTTGTGTGGGCCCCTTGAAGAGGGCCTATCACCTGGCCTGGAACAGAACCTACAGAAACCTCCACGCCTATATACCGGCCCTCCGCGGAATAAACCCAAAAGCTTCTCCGCCGAAACAGGAACGCCCGGAGTTGGCCATACTCACGACGCGACAGCGCGAATAGGTGGAGATACCTCCCCCTCCACCCCGGATCTCGGGTTCACAATGACGACGAGCCCTCGGAGCGGAACGTGGAAAAACAGGATGGCAAGAAGTTAAGAAGACAAGAGCCACTGCCCCCGACCCGGACCTGCCTCCCCTGTGTTATAGCAACCACGTCAGCACTGAGGCGGGCTCGGCAAAACCTCCTCCCACCTACATGGACGTACCACGTCGTTCACACGGCTGAACGCCATGTCGCATAACCGATCCGCCTACATGAACACATGCTTCTAACTGGCGCTACTCATGGGCCGCTAAATCCCATCTACCGTGCGGTCACCGCTGGACTGCTTTTATACTCCCTCGATACCCCTGGTCTACCCGAACTGGACCAACCCAACAATCCGAAACCCCCCCTCCCTGAAGTCCCAGACCCGTCCTTTGCAAGAGTATACTGGGACGCTCCACGGTATGTGTGGAGCCCTTACCCCTCCAGCCCCTGCACCTTCCCCCCGGCGACCCTAACCCTCACGTAACTCGCCGCCCCGCCCGCCAACCCGCACGCCACCCCCCCCCCCCTCCCCCCCGCTGTCTCCCCCTCCCGAGACGGACCCTGTCGCGGTCCTCCCGGCCTATCCGCGCACCTTCGGCTCGTCCCCTGAGGGCCCCCCGAACGTCGCCTTCCCAGCCCTCCCGCCCCCCCGCCCCACCCCCCTCTCCCCTGACCTACCGATCTGTGCCACGGGCCCCTGCTTTCCCAGCACCCTTCACCCCAGATGTACCCTTGCGCCTATCGCCTCCCCCACCCCCCCCCAAAAGCTCCCCTCCGCCGCCGCAGCGTGCGAGCACCCGGCCCCCTCTCTCTCACAGCATGCCAGAAGCCCTCACTCCTCACTTCTCACCGCGCTGCCAGCAAGCCGCCCGCTCGCCCCCCTGGCGGGGAGAGGCCAGCGGTTGCCTTTTTTATTTTTTTTTTTTTCCTTCTTAGTCTTTGTCTGTGTTGACACAGCATTGAAGAGTGTGTTCTGGGATACGTCTTTCTGCAGAAGTATAAAAAATTTTACAAGAATCGATAGTAGTAACATCGGACACAGGTAATTAATGCAGACAACGCAGTTAGAAGTGAGGTGTCCTTATTGCATACAAGACGCTTCTTGGGAGAGAAAAAGGTGTCCTTATTAGAGAGGTGTCCTTATTTCACAGGGGTTGAATTGCATGCAAGACTGTTCTTGGGGGAAGAAAAGGTGCCCTTATTAGAGAGGTGTCCTCATTTCAGGGTGTCCTCATTTTCAAGGTGTCCTTAGAGAGTTGTTCCACCGTATTTGAAAACACAAACAAACAAACAAACAAACAAACGAAAAAACAACAACACACCTCCTAGCTCCAGCTGTTTCCTCGTCCTCTCCACACTCTCCTCCGATAGGGGATAGTGGTGGAGACAGAACAGACCAATCAAAATGAAGATAATCGGTGGCACTGTCACCAGGAGCTTAAGGGTTAACGGAACCGTCCACGGCTGGTCGCACTTCGTCTCGTCGTACCCTCCGGCCCTGCGGAGAGAGGGAAGGGTTAACGATGTAATCATTACGTCACTGCGTAGAGAGGGAAGGGTTAACGATGTAATCATTATGTCACTGCATAGAGAGGGAAGGGTTAATGATGTAAACATTACATCACTGTGTAAAAGATTTGTGTCTGAATATCGCAGGCATCCACCATCCATAAACTGACTTGTATATGCCAGTGGAGAGTCCAAGGGTCACGCCACTGGAGAATTTGGTACCGAATACGAAGAATGCATAGAATAGTTCCTCTCTTCTCACACCCATCTTCAGGTAGGCTTCGTCTATTACATCTGGTAACATTGACCTAGCGAGGGGGGGATATTGAAAAATGGGGAAAAAAAGTAAAAAATATAGAAAGAGACTGGGAGAAAGGGAAGCGAGAGAGAGGAGAAAGAAGGAAATAGGTTTTGAGACATTTGAAGAATTCTCTGAAAAGAAGCAGACATTATTTGCTCACCATGGAAACAGGTATCCGGCGGCAACGCCAGCCCCACCAATGACGGAGAGCGTAAAAGCGAGAAAGACTCCCCAATCTCCGGCGAAATCGATAAACAGGAGCGACAGAAGAGTCACCATGAAGATCCACAGCCCGGCCGTAAGTGCCGCTTTCTTTCCAATCTTTCGCATCACCACTTGCCACAGGGGCATCCAAACAATGGTAGCCATTAGCAACACTGCGATGACGTAAGGGTACATGTCTTCCAGGTCCAGTGCGTACTTTATGTAGAGGGCGTAGTTGCCTTGTACGAAGGTGATCCCGAGCCAGCCGAAGAGTTGGGTGAGGAAGAGGAGGAGGTACGGACGGAACGTGAAGACGATTCGGATTCCAGCAAACAGGCCGATTTTGGAACTGTACATCCCTGGAGTGAGGGTGGGAGGGTGGTAGGGAGGGAGGGAGAGGAAAAAGGAAGAAAGAAAGAAAAAAGGATAAAAAAGGAGGCGACATATGTCCACAGCTAAATTTGTTTTAGTTTGACCAGAAAATTTTAAGAAAGGTACAACTATGTTGGACTATAAGTAAAGAATAAAAGTGAAAGAGACAAGGAAAGAGGGGCGAACATTAAAGAAAACACAATCTATATAATATATACCTTTTTGTTCTCTGATGGTAACCAAGGTGGTGGTGACGAAAACCACTGTGAGGATGGCGAGAGTGACGGCATGGTAACGATAGGTCCTCTCCAGATCAATGTCTCGTTCCCTGACTCCACTGTCACATGACGACTCCTTCTTACTGGGGGTAAACAACAACAACAACAATAACATTGCTTTTAACAAGTACAATCTTCTTTCCTCGGTTAACAATAAAACAGCAACAAACACCTTACATACAAGAACCCTTCAAACAGGGCCCTAATTGAGCAAAAAGCTTTTGAGCTGAAATTGCAAACCTACCTCTATTCTGGGGTAATAGAGTATGGGGCAGTACCACAGTGTCCTTTATAGAACAAAGGCCTATTTATTCAGAGGGTCCTTTTGTCTTACTGTATATACACTGGCTTTGTCTTATGGCATATACACTAGGCATCATGTATACCAAGTGTCCCTTATAAACACTAGGTGTGGTCATATCTCATACACCCTTGTATATACAAAGACCTATTTTGATATATTTGTAGTACACTAGGTGTGGTGATATCTCATATTATGTACCCTTGTACAAAGACCTATATTGATAGATTTGTAGTACACTAGGTGTGGTGATATCTTTACTATACCTACCCCTGTACAAAGACCTATATTGATAGATTTGTGTACACTAGGTGTGGTCATATCTCATATACCCCTGTACAAAGACCTATATGATAGATTTGTAGTACACTAGGTGTGGTGATATCTCGTATATACCTACCCCTGTACAAAGACCTATATTCATATGGTGATATCTCGTATTATGTACCCTTGTACAAAGCCGGAGAAGTAGCAGTGTAGACACCAATCCCGACCAGCGTCCCGAGGACCTCGAATAACATTCTGTAGAGAGTCGCAGAGTCTCTTTCCTTGTTTGAGTTACTGAGATGCATGGTGAGAGAGGTGTAGGGTACGTGGATACACTGGAAGAGAGGGAGAGGGAGAGAGAGAGGGAGAGGGAAGGAGGGAGAGAGAGAGAGGAGAGAGAAGGAAAGGAAGAGAGCGATGAACGAGGGAGAGATAAAACACAGATGACTGATTAGATTATGGTAGACGTTGAGACTTTTTGCTACACACACCAGTTCAAAAGGGAGTCACGAGTAAGGAATCTATAGAAAATATTGTATTTCAAGCGGAGAAATGAGAAAAGGGTAGGACTCGCGAAATACGCACAAAAAAAGGCGGAAAATTATTTTGCCGACTTATGGTTCCCTTTCAAGTACATGGTTACATAAACTTTGACGAATTACACAAATCAAAACCTATTCGCTGGTAGCCACGTTCTAATTATTCACAAAACCTTCCGCTGTACGGTATATACTCACAGTGAGGAGCAGCTGGAAGGCAAAGTAGAAGAGGATGTAGTAGATGAATTTGAGGTATGACGCGGTTTCGGTGAACGATGGCGGTACAAACCACAGCATTATGTAGGCCAGTCCAGTCGGGCACCATGGCACCTAGTAGCCTGGGGAGGGGTGAGGGGGAGGATAAATGAAAAGATAATATGAGAGAAGAGGCAAAAAATGAGGGGAAAAGTTGTTATCGCGCTATGCTATTT
Organism: Geodia barretti; assembly: GCA_030341885.1. Taxonomy (NCBI): domain Eukaryota; kingdom Metazoa; phylum Porifera; class Demospongiae; order Tetractinellida; family Geodiidae; genus Geodia; species Geodia barretti. Next base: position 6,110 of record CASHTH010000425.1, read on the forward strand.
TCAGAAATACGGCAAGTTAAGAGATTTTCTACCTGTCGGATAAAATCAAATAACCGTTGCGCGATTTTGTGAGCTATAATTGCTTACACGAGGGTGTTTTTTTAATAAGAGAGAGAGATGAGCTGTGTTTGTGGGGGACAGTGAAATTTGGGCAAGATGGGAATAGGTGCAGCGAGATGAAGGATGTTACAATTCCATACTCCAACTGTAGTCAGAGCATTTAGGATATTTAGTTTGTCTCTTCTTACTCTACTGTTCTTACAAGAAATGCAAAATCGTTGCAGTAAAAAAGATTTTAGTTGTGGAGAACTCTCACCAAGGTCTTAGTCGACCGAGAGGTGTCCTGGTTCGATTGCAGAGGAATCCAATGGTTGGGTCGGTCAGTGCGTCCCAGACTCTCCCTGCGAACACTATCAGTAGCACATAGACTGGGTCCAGCTGAGGAGAGAGAGAGAGAGAGAGAGAGAGAGAGAGAGAGATTAGAACATTATGGGGTCAAACAAAACTAAGGTTTCTTGTAATGAGAAAGGTAAAGGGGTTAATAAGGCAACTTGGCAGCTGTTGTTGTTTCAACTCACAATGGCCACCTCCAGAAGGAAGATGTTGAGGTAGAATCCAACGACCGTGTTACACATGGCGTACGGCATCGCTCCAACTGCGTATGTCAGTTTCTTCCACACTGGGATCTTATCCTGGTCCGCGGGACTGAACACCAGCTGATGACAGAGAGAGGGAGGAGCGAGGGAGGAGGGAGGGAGGGAGCAAGGGGGGAGAGAAACAGACAATATCAGCACCCCTGACAACATTAATCCCCGTACAAACTGTCATAATGGTGTATGGGTTAACTTGTATATAATTTTGCACCCCTTAACCCTAAACACCCAATTCACCCCTGCTAAAACAATTCTAGAAAATTTGAGATATCCCTGAGAATGGTGTATGTATGTACAATTCACCTTTGTGCCCCGCTAAAGAAAATTCTAGAAAATTCTAGAAAATAATTGAGAATTGGTGTAGCTATGAGACCTTTGCGCTGTCTTTGCTGGAGGCAGTACTGCGAGATGAGTCCAGCAGACGAGGCGGTGGTGAGGGAGACTGATCCAGGAGAGGACTTGACTCAGTCGACTGTGCCATTCCTCTCTCTCTCTCTTTCCAGCCTCACGAAGGAAATGCGGGCCCAGCACACTGACAATAGACTCCTTTGTAACGTAGCTACGCCACAGGACGGTAAACGGCGTGCGGAGCAGGGCAGTTACGTAAGTAGTGGAGGCTCGGACGTTCTTTGCAAACTCCGCTCGTCCCAGGAGACTTCGTGGATAAAAACGGCCGGCCTTTGTCAGCCGGAGACGGAAGTTTCAACGAGACGGCTAGCTGGACTCCTCAAAGCTAGCTCTGCGACGCTGGATCCCTTGACCAGTCCAACGTATATACAAAGACTAGACACGGTCGTCACGCGCCTCCTAGCCACGCCCACTCTCACCCGCTGCTGTTTTTACGCATGCGCATTCTGGATCGCGCATGCATATATCGACGACTGCACATTCGCCCTGGCCTCGATCTCACCCTCGATACACTGCACAGAGACCAAGGAAGGTGAGTAAGATCGATCTCGGTGTATAATACCGTCTGAGTTTTTGTTGTACTATCTATTGAACCCATGGTACACGGTGCGTGTAACAATATGACTGTCTATGCCTGCAATAAAAAGACACAAGACCTCCAAGAAGAAAGATTAGAGTGTACTTTGAACCTCCCCTCCCTCCCTCTTTCCTCCCAGAATGCTGAGACAGGCGGCAAGAAAGCTGGCTCCCTCTCTCTCCCGGAGACCATCGAGACCTCTACTGGCCGTCAGTCATCTCTCCACCTCATCCCCCGCCAGAGGCGAATATGAGTTCATCATCTCTGAGAAGAGAGGGGAGGGGGGTTGTGTTGGACTTGTCACCCTCAATAGGTATACAACAGTAGAACCTCCGATAAAGGAACACTCCGAATAAGGACGTAATAGAAAACACCTCTCAATAAAGGACACACTTAGAGGTCTCAAACGCTATCACTCTGGTACAAGTTTTAACCCTTTGCACGCCATGGGTATCTGCTTAAATAAGAAGAAATTGATGTATAAAGTGTATTAGCGCCTAGTATATTATAACCCGCATATAAATTCTTATGGACTTATGGAGGCTCTGGACATATTTATGTGTCCGTGGCTGGTTAAGTGTTAACTTTCAAAGAATTGACAACCTCCCTATAAGGGATGAGATGCCCTTTTGTGTTGTGCTATTGTTTAAGACTTGCATCAAGATGTGGGGGATTAAACTAAATCTATACCACTATAACCTTCCTTTACATCAAAATGTGGGGATTAAACTAAAAGGATGCTCTACAGCTTTGATAACTTCCCCTGTCTTTCCAATCTCCCAGACGCAAGGCTCTGAATGCTCTCTGTGACGGTCTGATGTCTGAGCTACGAGAGGCTCTGGCTACCTTCGACAGTGATCCAGGAGTCGGGGCGATGGTCCTGACTGGCAGCGAGAAGGCCTTCGCGGCTGGAGCCGACATTGCCGAGATGCAACCTCTCACCTTCCAGTCCTGCTACAGCCAACAGTTCCTCGGTGTGTACAAGTTTTTTTTCCACTAATGGCACCGCAAGCACTTTCTTCGGCCCAAAAAATGGCAAAGGCTCTGTCTTATTTTGTGTTCAAATTTTTGACGTCTGTAGTTTTTTGATGCTTTTTTCCGCTTTACTATCACCATGCACTCTATTTCTTCTGCTTGTAGCGTTTATTGTCTTTCATGTTCGGCCAAATTTTCGACCGTGATTTTTCTAATGATCGTGCATTCCTCCCTGGTCTCCTAGGTAACTGGGATGCGATATCCAGGATCACGAAGCCAGTGATAGCGGCCGTCAACGGATATGCTCTGGGAGGCGGCTGCGAGGTTGCCATGGTGTGTGACATCATCTATGCTGGTGAGATACGCAGCTTTCACATTTTCACTAAGTATGTATTAGTGTTGTGTCCTTACTTCAGGGGTTAAATTCTATAGGGAAATAAAAGGTGTCCTTATTAGAGAGGTTTAAAAGTGTCCTTAGAGAGGTATACAGTGGAACCTCGGATATTGGACACTCAGAATAAAGTATTATACACAATAGACACACTGTGAGGTCCCAAGACTATTATTTAACCTCCAAAAAGAGGACCACCTTCTTATGCAAGAGTAAATGTTGGTCACATCTCCCTCTCTCCCCACATTGTCTTGTCAGGGGAGAAGGCCCAGTTTGGCCAGCCGGAGATCGCCCTAGGAACACTCCCTGGTGGAGGTGGGCACTCAGAGACTCATCAGAGCCATCGGGAAGAGCCGCGCCATGGAGATGATCGTCACCGGTGGGTAATTAGGGGGCGTGGCCAGTGGGCGGGGCCAGCACACCACTTCCTGTGTGTGCTCTCACTCTCTCTCCCTCCCTCACTCTCTCTCTCTCCTCTCTCTCTCTCTCTCTCTCTCTGCAGGAGAGAGGATGTCGGCTCAAGAGGCACTCTCGCTAGGACTAATCAGCAAGGTCTTCCCACCGAATCCCTCGTCGACGAAGCCATACAGCTCGGAGAGCGCATATCTGGCTTCTCAAAGATCGCCGTGGCAATGTGCAAAGAGGCGGTCAATGCCGCAGAACAGCTGCCTCTCAATGAAGGTTTGATTTGTGTTCCTAAGTGATGGCTAACTTTTTTTGACCCTCCTCTCTCTCTCTCTCTCTCTCTCTCTCTTGCAGGATTGAAGTATGAGAAGAAGTTGTTCTACTCTTCATTTGCCACTGATGACAGGAGGGAGGGAATGACTGCCTTCCTGGAGAAGAGAACGCCACAGTGGGCCGACTGTTAGAAATTTTTCATGGACAATAACATTTATTCACTGCTCAAGCGCAATGCCACCGCACAAAAAAACGCGGGCCCGGCCCGCCCCTTTTCCGACACGTTTGTGAGGGCGCGGCGGGCCTGCGCCTGGAAACTTCTGAGACGAGTAACGTAAAACTGGCTGAA
>CASHTH010000426.1:0-19715 GCA_030341885.1 Geodia barretti
ACACGGGGGGACTATATCCCTCCATCCCCTTTCTCTTCCTCTCTCTGCCATCATACACTACTAGAGGGCACCCCGGTGTTTGTCCATGCTGGACCGTTTGCCAACATAGCTCACGGTAACTCCTCCATCCTTGCCGACATGCTGGCCCTGAAACTGGTGGGGAGGGACGGCTTCGTTGTGACCGAGGCAGGTTTCGGAGCCGACATTGGGATGGAGAAATTCTTCAACATTAAGTGCCGCTACAGTGGTATATACGTGTAACTAAATCAAGTGCTGCTATATACAGTCTACCATTCCTTTATCTCGCCTCTATCTAACTGACGCCATCCCCTGTTTCACGATAATACAGTGGAACCTCCGATAAGGGACCCTCTGAGATAGGGATGACCTCTCTACAAAGGACACTTATTATCAACCCGATTGCTATTACTTTAGTGTATTATTTGACCTCCGAGATAGGGACGACCTCTCTCCAAGGGACAAAATCATCGGCCCCATATTTTCATATTTTCCATTGTTTGGAGGTTCCGCTGTATTATTCCCACTTGTCCTGTCCCCAGGGCTGGTTCCGAGCTGTGCAGTTCTGGTAGCTACAGTCAGAGCCCTCAAGATGCACGGTGGAGGACCCACTGTCGTGTCGGGAAGACCTCTGGACCCAGTGTACTGCCAGGAGAACCTCTCTCTTCTGGAGACTGGCTTTGCCAACCTCCAGAAACACATCTAGAGAACACCCGTCTGTTTGGCGTACCAGTTGTCGTGGCTATCAATAGATTTGTGACTGATTCAGAGGTATGTTTGTTTTCCTTGAGGTGGCTATCAATAGGTTAGTTTGTTTGCCTTTATGGGTTATACATACACTTAGCGGTTTAGCTAAAAGGGTAACCTGACAAAGGCTGGAATGTAATACAACGTAAGTAATGTGGAATATTATAGGGTCCGTGCTTATTGATTGTGGTGGATCATGTTAAGTAAACTTTCCCATTCCTGCTCTTGTGGGTGTTGTAATTGTAGTGTTAAACAATAAGGCCCCCCAAGAGAATTACTTGAGAAATCGTATTAATACGATATGATCTTAAGCTCTGAGATTGTTTGTGTTAAGTGGGAGACCCACTTACTGGGTGAATCTCTGCTGTCACAGAGTGAATTGGAGCTGGTGCAGAAATTGAGCAGAGAGGCTGGGGCATTTGATGCTGTCATCTGCAGTCACTGGGCCCACGGAGGTTTGTATGATTTCATGCCTTCACCAATGCAACAAGTGTGTTGAAAAACTTCCCATATATAGCCCTCATACCTTTAAATTCACAAATAATATGTACTAGGTCGTAAATTCTCACTCTATAATTATAGACACTGTCCCACCCACTAAGTCCATTGTGCAAATGTTTTCGTAGTTGATTGCATACCTTTCCACCTGACTTGCAAGTATATACACTCCCTTTTCCTCCCCCCTCTCTCTCTAGGTGCAGGTGCTGTAGCTCTAGCTAAGGCCGTCAAAAGGGCCGTCAAGAGCCCGTCAAACTTCACCTTTCTCTATCCCCTCACCCTGTCATTGGAGGAGAAAATTAGGACAATCGCCCGACAGATTTACGGTGCCGACGACGTCACGCTATCTGAGGAGGCACGGATAAAAATAGAACGCTATGAAAAGTACGGGTTCGGCAGTCTCCCCATTTGTATGGCAAAGACGCACCTCTCGCTGTCTCACGACCCGCAATTGAAGGGGCGTCCCTCGGGATTCGTTGTGCCGATCCGCGACGCCCGAGCAAGTGTGGGCGCTGGATTTATCTACCCTCTAGTGGGAGCTATGTCGACCATGCCTGGTTTGCCCACCCGACCGTGTTTCTATGACATAGACATTGACCCAGAGACAGAAGAGATAACTGGCCTCTTTTAGGCGAAATATTTTTGCTATATAGAAATAGTGGAGGTGTGTGTAGTCTAGTAGTGGATGCGCGTGCGTGCGTGACGGCGGAGCGGGAAATTTCAGCACCGGCTATATAGGCTGAAAAGAAAGCGTGTTGTGGAGTTGAACGGTGCGTGCGCCTTATATCCTGCATCATGTACAGAAGAAATGTCAAGGTAGCGGCGCTCGGTGCGCTAGTATCGTCCTCTTTGGTGCTGATGTACTTAGTTTGGAGTCGTTACGTTCTTCCCGACGTCGAACCCGTGAGAAAGACGGACTATGCCGAGGAGGACGGGAAAACTGCGATGTTTGGGGAAAGCAGAGCTCTCGTGAGCGGCAAGAACAAGGATGTAGTAGCCGTCGAAAAGAGTGGGGGCCGTATCTATAGTGGTGGGTGTGCCGGAGTCGACACTCGAAAGATTGTCACTTGGAAGCGTGGGCTGGTGACAGAGCTGCAGCCGAGCATCGTCAAGAACTGCGAAAAGTTGAAGCTGAGCGTGCCGCAGGAGCAGGCCAGCGTCCGTCTGGCCCTCAAGTCGTGGAAACCGCGAGAGACGGACGGAGAGTTTCGGCAGAGAATGACCCAGTGCCCACAGGTGTGGAGCGAGTTCTCGGAGCACAGCTTCTACAATTCCGAAGAGGAAGTAAACTTTCCGATCGCCTACGTTCTCGTCTTCCATAACAACAGCCGGCAGATAATCCGCCTGCTAAAGGTCCTGTGGAGACCACAGAACGTATTCTGCTTGCACCCGGACGCCAAACAAGGTCCAGAGTTTGTGTCCTTCTTCAGATCCTTCGCATCTTGTTTCGATAACGTGTTCATCTCCTCGAAACTGGAGCGGATCATATACGCACACCACACCATAATGGACGCGCAGCTAAACTGCATGGAAGACCTTCTAGCTCTGAAGGAGTCTAGATGGAGGTACACCATCGCACTCTGTGGTACTGAATTACCTCTGAAAACAAATAGGGAGATAGTTGCAGGGCTGAAGCGGCTCAAAGGTGGTTCGGGGATAACTACGCATGCACTGAACGACAATGCAAAGAGTAGGTTCGACAAGAAGATTGAAATCGGTCCAAATGACGAAATTCAATTTACCACTGCACGTCTCGGCCCCCCACCGCACGGGATCGAGCTGAGAAAGAGCTGGGATTTCTTTGCACTCACGAGACCTTTCATCAACTTCATCCTCACCGATCAGCGGGCGATTGATTTCCGCGAGTACTGCAGAGGAGTTTTCATCCCCGAGGAGCACTTTTTTGCCTCTCTCTTCTGGATGAAAGATGCCCCGGACGGCGAAAACAGGAGAGACAAAACGGGGATCATACCTCTCGTCGAGGACATGGTGTGGGTGCAGGGAGACCCGAAAAGAGCCCCGGCGTGCGCAGGGAGCATCGTCCACCAGATTTGTATACTTAGCTCCGGAGATCTGGGGACCGTCTACAAGAAGGGGGTGCTGAGTCACACAAATAGATTCTTCTACAACAAGTATTTCATGCACCTCGATCACGTGGTAATGGACTGCATGGAGGAGAGATTGGTTCAGCAGAACAAGATTGAGTATTTCAAGGATTGCTTATTATAACATTTTGTACATTTTGTTAGGTCTCCCACTGTCCATCAGGTTACATTAAATACAGTAGAATCTTCTCATACAGATTGTGTCCTATAATTAATTATATCGAAACAAGAGTGTCCACCATAATTATATATTTACTGGCAAAATTTTTATCAACATGAAAGCGCTCTATCATTGATTGTGTGATCATGCGCAGTCCTTTGCATGTTCTTTCATGTTCTGTTGAATGAGTCTCTCTTCCATGCAGTCCATCACTACGTGGTCCTCTTCCATGAAGTACTTATTGAAGAAAAACACAGGGGTTCTTCTATCGACCCCCCAGTGGAAAATCTGATCCAGGTCCCCTACTCCGAGTATGCAAATAAAGTGGACCATCCTCCCCTCACATGATTCTTGTTTATTTCGTGTCTTTTTCTTCTTGCTCATCCAGATATACCTATCGATAGTAGGTACGGCCACTTTATGTGGAGGTAGGCCACCTGGTACGCCTGGCAGGTGGATCAGCGATGCATAGAACTCTTCTTCCGGGATTTTGACGTCCGTGAGGTAGTTTCTGAACTCTATCGCTCTTTTATCGGTGAGGAAAAAGTGGACAAACTGTCGTGTTGCGGCGATAAAGTTTGTGCTCATGTATATCGGTATCGGGGGCTTTTTGAGTTTCTCTCGTGTGTAGTAGAGCTTTCCGGTGTTGTAGCTTTCCTCTGTTTTCCACTGGAAGCGATCCCTGGCAAGATAGCTTTTGGAGTCCGTATTCACACGGCGAAGGGTTTCAACCGCGCTGTGACCTTTGAGTTTCGCGAGACTTTCCACAATCTCTCTGTTAGTCTTGAGCGGCAGCTCTCGGCCGCAGATATTGATGACGTACTTCCAACGTGTGGCAGGATAGGTCATTAGGTCTTCGTAGCAGTTCATCTGCGAGTCCATGATACTGTGATGTTGGTAGTACCCTTCTCCAGTTTCCTCGGGAGGAAAACATTGTCAAGACACTTTGCCAGTTGCCGAAAAACCCCGATGTATTCCTCGCTCTGCTTGGCGTCTGGATGTATGCAGAACAGATTCTGCGGTCTCCAGAGAGTCTTGATGAGTCGCACCATCTGGCGAGGGTTCGTGTACACCACCATGATGTACGCAATGGGAAACTCCACTTCTGTCGGCGAATTGTAAAAGTTGTTTGAGAAATCTTTGACTACAGTCTCGCAGTCTGAGAGACTCTCTCTCCATTCTTTCTCCGACTGGGAACTTCGCCAGGACTCAATTTCCGTCTTGACTCTCTGGATCTCGCGTCTGTTGTCTGAACGAAGGAGTTTGCAGTCGGCTCTGATGCGAGGTTGGAGCTCCGTTACCACACCTCTTCTCCATGAACTGATCCTGCTGGTGTTGCAGGCACCCTGCAGTGAGAAGGTCTTTGTATGATGCCTGTCGTAGGTAGACTGGTCAAATTTAGCAGCAACTTGAGGGTGTAGCTCAGTATAGTGAGTAGGTTCTTCGTCAATTTTGTCATCTAGACTGTAATCCCCGTATAAATTTTTCATCTGATGCCTTAGCATCATACTCGATGCGGTCTTCACCGTAAGTGACATCATCATTGGTAAAGGTTGCATCCCCTATGGGACTATCCAATTCTTGGGAGTCTTGATCCATCGCAATATCAGATTCTTTGGTAGTGAAATTATGGGGATTTCTTATATCCTGGACTTTAGAATTGATCTGCTCATGGTCTTCGTCCGTTGACCTCTCACGTGGTTTCTCATCACTGTATCTATCCAAACTGCCGATCACTGATCTCTGGACGAACTCACTGCTAGAGAGAACTCTTTGGTTGAGAGACGGCCATCTCTGAGCTTCCCTGTACTGAGAAACTAAAGTGTTGTTTTCTTTCTGACTGGAGTGATAGTAGCTGGAGAGTGCGAATACTGCGAGGAGAATTAGAACTCCCACCCCGCATCTTCTGCACAATCTGAAGAGAGAAAAGATCATTCTGGCGGCTGTATTTCCAGCGTTGCTTACTTTCTTAACATTGTAAAGGACAGGGGGGCCCACGGCAGCTTGATATCTAGTTGGCTACTAAGCACTAGGAGACGGGTTTCCTCCGTAGGAACGCAACATAAAGGTGCGCAACAATCTACGTAATAGTTTCGCATTGCCAACTCCTCAAAACATCGAAAGTGCTTCCCTTTTTAGGGTAACGCAGATACTTACAATTTAGATTTCTAGGCAGGGAAAAGTTGCAGTAAGAGTCCTAAGTCGTGCGCATGCGTACACAACACAAACTAGCCCCGAAGAACCACCTCGCGTCGGACGATGGCGTCGGAGAAAACGACGAAATCTCTAAAGTTGTCGCAGTTGTCGCTGCAGCAACTGGACAGGTTCAAAGCACAGCTGAACGAGGTAAGGATACACAGATCCCACCGGCACAACTGCTCTCGTAGCTGTAAAATTAGTCCGAAAAGACTCGCGATTCTATTTAGCGCCATCCCGTTCCACGTTTTTTTGGACAGGAGGTGAGCATTCTGACGTCTTCCATGCAGTCCTTGAAGACAGTTCAACTGAAACTGAAAGAGTCTAAAGAATCACTAGATAGCGTAAATGATAAGAGCGAAGGTAAGTGCATAATTCCAGAAGTTTATGATCGTAAGATTGAAAGTCTATCTTTTTTTGCAGGAAAGCCTATTCTTGTTCCCCTAACAAGTTCTGTATCCACCTATGATTTTAGCACTATTTTTTGGGATTCTTTTTGGGGAGGGCAGGGGGTGATCATAAAGTACCACTTACAGCAATACCACTTGAGAATACCACTGTTTTGAGGCTTATGTAGTCCATCCCCCTCCACCCCAAGAAAAGATCTCCTTGCCCCTTTTGACACGAGGCTGTTGTGTTGCGGGCCTTGACTTGTGTTCTACTAAGATGTACGTACCAGGCAAGCTCAAAGACACCAGTAAGGTTCTGGTTGACGTGGGGACCGGATTCTACATTGAAAAGGTTTTACTTTCATATATACATAATCCTGGCCCTCCTATTCAACTCTGTTGCTATCTGTACTCCATAATTAATATAGCCTTTCCGCATCATGCTCCTTATAATATTGACATGCAACTACTAATAAAGCTACATATCTCCCCACCTTGCCAAGAAGTATAGAGAATTTTAAAACCTGCTAATAATAGTAGGATATAGCTTAATCACTCAATTTCCTTCTCTGCCGAGTGTCCAGTTCCGTTTTATTAATGTCTGACCTCTCGTCAGAATGTGCCAGGTGCACAGGACTACTTCCAGAGACGGATTGATTTCATCACAAGAAATATAGAAGAAGTGCAAAAGAATCTTCAAGAAAAGCACATGATCAGGGAAAGTGAGTGAGAAAATGGTATAATAGCTACAGTCAAACAGAACAGAGAGCCCGGGACCATTTACTTTTTTTCTGAGGCGACTAAACTAACCCAAGGTGAGTCCTAAAGTGGAGAGATGTCCTTTATAGTTCAGAATCACCGGTTGCAATGTCTACGGCATTTGGCATGAAGTCAATATGGGTGCTAGCCAGCCTCCGATGCCTATGGTTCTCATAACCCACTTGCAGACCAATACCTTTGCATAGACATGTATGGGTTTTTTGGTACAATATCACATTAAAATTTGTGTTTCTTGACCCACAGATGTAGTGAGTATGATGCAGACAAAGTTACAGGCTCAGATGCAAGCAATGAGAGTGGCTAAATAACACCCACAAACAACAGATCATGCAGTTCTCTCAAAATGTGATCCTCAAACCATTTGGCACGTGTGTATATACTGCTATTGATCACAACTTTTGTTTATTGCACACTCACAACTAATTATTATCATCGAAAAAAGTAATCTATATAATAAGTATGCGATGAAGCACAAACATCAAGTGTATATAACAGAAAGAGGTTAGGCTTTAATGGACGCAAGACTGACAGAAATAACACATTAAGCAGTCATAGGTCCATTGGTTTAGCTTCCATATAGTGAGTTGGCGACTCCAGAAACTTGTCCCAGTCTCTGGGCATCTGAAACACTTCGACTTCCACCCACTCTTCGTACTTCTCCTTCCACGCCTTGCTCAGCGGAACGTGCTTGCCCAGGACACTGAGGTAGTTTTGACTCATGGGGGAGAGTTTTCCGCCAAACGGATCGGTTAGCGACGGGGGATCGGGGGAATAGTAAGTCGTATTGAAGTACTCGATGCTCGCTTTCAAGGCAAATTCCTGCTGCTGAAAGTCCCACGGTCTCGCGTCCAGGTCGTTTCCGTACGCCCAGTCGTCGTGGAGATGATGTCGTACGCGTCGGTAGATTGCCGAGATGGTCTTCATGTTCGATCGACGCCAGTTTCTTCCGAGGTACTTTGTCTGGACTTTGAGCAGCTTCAGAATGTACAGCTGCATCATGGGGTGACGTACTTTCAGCGCTCGCTTGAGAATGGGCGCCGAGCGGAACACGACCAGCATGACGGTCCGAAAATGCTTCCACTTTGTCAACTTTTGCAGTATTCGGACGAGGTTGATGCAGGAGAAGAGATTGCGCCAGCAGAACCCCGAGTCGGTCGTGGTACTCTCGGAGACCTCCAGCGTGACCTCCCCGTCTTGCGGTAGGAGGACGCACGTCGGGAAATTGAGCGACGGGAAGTTGTTGCGCGCCGAGATGTACTGCATCATGTTCTGATTGAAGAACTTCAGGACGAGTGGGATGCAGTTGGCAAACACAAGGTGCTGGCTCATGTACTCAAACTGGTAGATGTGGTTCACTTTGAAGTGCTTCAGGAGCAGTAGAAGCGTTGCCGAAATAGCCTTGACTATGATCTCCTTGTGGCGGTTGACGTCAAACGTGACTTGTGTAGTCTCCACTATGTTGGTGGGCGCTTCCGGTGGGAGCACGTCGCCCAGAATGTTGAGGGAATCGTTGCGGGCACGCGAAGTCGGGGCCGCTGCGAGTAGAACTTTGAGCAGTGCTATCATGTACTGCGGGAGGTTTGGGAGAAGGACCTTGTACAGACTCTCCGTGGGGTTGTCCCTCTTCGTTAAGCTCGTCACCCCACAGTCCTCGGTCTTGTCCTCCGCCGCGGGTTTCCCCGTCGGAAGAGCGCACGCTTGTGCCTTCTTTGCCGTTTCTTCCTCGGCAATCTGAATGTCGGAGAGAGGGACGTATACGTGCTGTTGCAGAACTCGAATGCTCTCTTGGATTGGCTCGGGAAGGCCAACAAGTTCGTTCCCTCCCTCTCCCGTCTCGAAGCAGCCGTATTTCGAACGGCAAGACTCGACGTATGCCTCCACGTCCTTGCTCCGTGCCTTTGGACGAAAGTCCAGCCCCTTCCCCCCGCTGATACTGATGTCTCCAACACTGTCCGTGTCACTCACCTGCGAAATACCACGATTGATTCGGGCGGCGGCCCCGTCAATCAGCCCCCGGGGGTCGAAGGCAGGGGTCGGGAGAATCAGAGGTCGCGAGGGTCGCACCTCGGGAAACTCGGCTGGCAAACCGACGACCTCTCTCCGTTGCTTCTTAATCTCCTGCAGGTCCTCCAGCCCACCCATCATGGCAAGAATGGTTTTCCAGATGAGCAAGAGGATCCGCTTGATCGGATAATGGGGCATCGTCCCGTTGCAGAATGCGAGCAGCATGACAAAAAGTAGTGATGTAAGCGTTTCCTCGCCAACTACTGGTTCTGAGAGGCTTTCTATAAAGCTCTTTCTGAGACGGAGCCAGTCGGGTGGGTCGTTCGGGCAACCGCGTTGCATCGTCTCCACTATCACGTAGAGTAGACTGAGGCACATGCGAAGGTTGTAGTTGTCGGCGATTGTTATGTTGGCCCGCGTTCCTTCGTACACTCCCTTGCCTTGTTCCATTTCGACTGCGAGGAGCTCAATAGTGGCGCAATACACCCCTAGCTCCAACATCATAAAGATGTTAGCCCTGGCCGTTGGCTCTAGCGACTCTTCCCTGACGTCGGGAGCGAAATTCCCGTGCGCGAGATACAAGAGGCATTTTACCGCTTCTAGTCTCTCTTTCGGCTCCACGACTTCGAAACGGTCCAGGAGGGACATCACGAACGAGAGTTGCTGTTCTCGCGACAAGTCGGCCCAGCAAGACGTGTCGTAGCTCGTCTCGAGGCACGTCTCAAACACCTCCCGAGTGGTGTAAAACTCGGGGGCTTCAGAGTAAGAGTAGAGTTCGGACAACTCGTGGGCGTAGGTGTCCGTGTCGGCATACTCAAATTCAAGGTCAGGAGCATCGCCTGGAGTCGGGTCCGAGTCCTTACGTTGCCTGTGGGGAGGAGCGGGCATACAGTATATTGCTTAAACCTCTCATTAGTCATAACAAGTGCATCTTTCATGTGTTCAAACTCACGTACTATAATGCACACCTCTAATGAGGACACCACTCTAATAAGGACATTAGCTACAGTTGTTGCATGCAGTTTAACCCCTGAAATAGGGCACCTCACTTATAAGGACGGACACACTCTCGGCTCTCTCGCTGGAAGTTGTGTGCATTGTAGCGAAGGTTTTCACGTGGTTTGAAGGCGTACCTTCTGAGGACTTGTCTCAGGTCGATCCTGCCGGTCCCTGTGGCACCGCCACCACCGTCAACTAGGCTCATAACAGCCCTTTGCTTTTCCTCTCTCTCCCGCGACCAAATTTGTTATGTCACGTGAAATCCTCGAGGTGCACGTGATCATTGGCATAGATAAGCGCAGTGTGCGCGTAACATTTAACAGCGCAGTACGCTTTTTGGCAACGGACCGCTTTCGGACAAGGCAAGGATCAGGGGGAATAAGGAAGAGAAAGAGACAGGGACATGGCTGAAAGGCACGACGGAGGAGGAGGAGGCGGAGGAGGGAAGGGAGGAAAGATCCTCAGCATGACCGTGAAGCGGGCTCGCCGAGTTCAGGAAAAGGTGCGTATATATTCGCGTCTGGCCGTCGTCCGTGTTTGTTTTCTTACGTATTCTCTTCGTAGCTACGTGCGCGGTACGTGTGATAAACGGGGGAGCGTCAGTTCATGCGGCTAAAAAGAAGGCTCCCTGTTAATTACGACAAGCAATAAGTGTGAAGTGATATAGACGTAATATCCACCCACGCACACTCAGATTGGCTGAAAACTGCCTCTCAATGCTATGTGTGTTTGTGCTAACTTTTGAAGCTGTTCGTAACTACTTTACCCGAAACACCGTTTTATATTATAATCAGCTTCAATTTTTTCATTGACTGCCCATTCGAAGCGCACTGGTAAAGTGCTCTTGTACGAAGTATAATAATTATAAAACTAGTGTGTACGCACACGTATGTAAGCCATTTTGGGAAGAAAGCGTGTTTGGGCCTTCCTGTTTTTCCTCGCTCATATTGAAAGTGTACATGTTTTCCACTACTGCATTTCGAGAAGCGGAATGCAATCTGTTTTGGGAGTCTTGTTTTGTGTGTACGCAAATCACGAATGTACTACACACGAGTGTGTGAGCGCGTTTGATATTTGCGACCGTACAATTTGCTTAATGTGTTGACATTATGAAGGCAAAACCTTCACTCCCCACGTGTCCTTTTATAGTCACTAGAGGAAAGATACGTTCTAAAGTAATTGAAAGCGAGGATGGTTTTTAGCCCCCATAAATACGCCCAAGCAGCTGTTTTTGCGTTGTTTAAACGTGCAGCGCGGATGCAAGCACGTCATCATCGCGTTGTAATGTTCTGCAGCGCTCGCTAGCATTGAAAGAAAGATGAAATATGCAAGGACTGCAGTATCAGTGCAGTGTTAGTAGGGAGTACGTACTCTCTGGTTGTAGAAACCCACATGGAATTTACACTACACTTACACTATGCCCACTATTTAACATTATACGCTATGGTTCCGGGTATAATGGAATGTGTAAATTATCTGATAATGGCACAGGGTGTGTTTATCTCAAAAAGGAAGGTGTGCGGTATAATCTAGCTTCCTATTTTAGTTTCGTATTTTACGCTACACACGTGTCAAAATGATATAATGAAAAGCACTAAAGTGCAAACCCTCGGCGAACTGCGCATGCGTGATACTGCTAATTGATGGGCTGGGCTATGTGTATGCGTTTACTCGTGGTCTCCCGCCAGAGAGTCTGACTCGGGCTAGCTACAGTAGTAGATAGCATGCGGGAGTCGATACATGCCATTCGTTGTGAATTCCTGAGCCCCCAAGGTACACAGGAGCGAGCTGATCAGGTCGTGGTAAGCCAAGTGCTAATATGCATATTGGCTTTTTCGCTTGTTTTCACGGCATATCTCTCGGACGCAGTCGTTTAAGGAAAATTGCCCTTTTATTTTTCAGGCTCGCGTAGTTCCCTGTAGTGCCAGAATAAGCGTCAACACACAAACAGACAGACAGACAGACAAAGCAACTACTGTAACCCTTGCTGCTCATGCACGCCGAGGGTTAATTATATCTACATATGTATTCAACAGCTGTTAACCATAATCAGCCCGTGCATTTGGTGCATACAGACACTAATTGTACTGTGTGTCCAACCATCAAACCAACGTGTGTGTATACTCCATACCTTACCATGGTAGGCAATGAACCAACCCTTGGCCCAGCCGTGGCATGCCTGGCAGCCTCGAAATCCCTCCTCTGTTTGGGGCCGTAACTTCTTTAATGACCGACATCTTAGCAATTTCTCCTCCCTCCACCAACACACAAGCAATAGATTACCCAGCACTGTATGCATTACGTAACCCTTTATCAACCAACACATACTGTCAGTGGCTCTTATATGCTTGCATGTACCATTAAAGCCATATAACGTATATGTAAGGTATTGGAAGAAAATTTTTTAGCCACTTGAAAAAATTTGAGGCGCCCATTAAAAAATTTTTTCGCTATGTTTTTTATCGCGATATAAACTCTCTGTGTGTGTGTGTATCTGGATTGCAGATGATGCAGAAACTAGGCAAGTCGGACCAAACAAGAGACGATGTTTTCGAGGAATTCGTAAACAACTTTAACAAACAGAACGTCAGTTTCATTTTTCCTCCTCCTCTTCCTCTCTCCCTCCCCCACCTCCTCCTCCTCCTCCTCCTCCTCCTTCCTCTCTCTCCTCCTCCTCCTCCTCCTTCTCTTCCTTCCTCTCTCTCCTCCTCCACCACCCCCTCCTCCTCTTCCTTCCTCTCTCTCCTCCACCTCCTCCTCCTTCTCTTCCTTCCTCTCTCTCCACCTCCTCCTCCTCCTCCTCCTTCCTCTCTCTCCTCCTCCTCCTCCTCCTTCTCTTCCTTCCTCTCTCTCCTCCTCCTCCACCTCCTCCTCCTCCTTCCTCTCTCTCCTCCTCCCCCACCTCCTCCTCCTCCTTCCTCTCTCTCCTCCTCCTCCTCCGAGGGGAAGGGCGTACCATGCCCATCCCTACAACTACCGTACTTAGTGATACAGTGCAAAGCTGTGTTTGTTATGCTTTTCGTGCCTCGTTTAATGTACACCTCTCCCTCCCTCCCTCTCCTCTTACTATGTATGTATGGTGGCTATGATATATATGATAATTGTGCAGGCATGTGCAGTAAAGCTGCAGAAAGAGATGATGAAGTACATGAACAGTATCAGAGGTAAGACTCTGCCCCCTTCAGTTCCCATCACTACTTGTGCTAAAGTACGCTCGCGCCGAGAATGCATGCGGAAGTAGATAATGAGGAGGGCGGTACTACTCTCGCCGTATGTAAAGTATGGCGTAGAAATGTATGGGATTATGCGTAACGTGTGTAGCGAAAAAACTGCGCAGCGGATTTGAACGGGGTAAGCGCTGAACAAACCGGAGTGTGAAGCGCTACATTTTGATACCAAGTGTGGCCGCATACGGTGCTGGAATCGGAAGTTATCTAGATTTTCAAGGTGCATTCTCAGCGCGAACGTACTTTAGTTAACATTCTTGCAGTGAAGCTGACAGCACTCCAAAATGAAAATCCACAGATGATTGTGTACAAACTATCCTCTCCCCCTTCCTCTCTCACTCCTCCCCTCAGTTCTCTATCAGAACACCAAGTCCATGTCAGAGACTGTGCGAGAACTGTACG
Source organism: Geodia barretti (assembly GCA_030341885.1). Taxonomy (NCBI): domain Eukaryota; kingdom Metazoa; phylum Porifera; class Demospongiae; order Tetractinellida; family Geodiidae; genus Geodia; species Geodia barretti. Next base: position 13,526 of record CASHTH010000426.1, read on the forward strand.
AAGACGACTGGGAGGGATGTGAGAAACAACGAGAGCTGATGGAGGTATGTGCCTCTTTCTTATCTTCTCAACTTCCCGACTACTGATTCTCTTCTCCTCCGCTCCCTCCGTCTTCTGTCCTCCCGCTCTCTCTTGTCCTCTCTCTGCTCTTGTCTGTATTGCAAGTATGTGCTCTTCTTATTTTCTTTTCCTTCTTCCTTCTTCCTTCTTCCTTTCCCTTCCTTCTTTCTTCCTTCTTCTTCTCCCTCCCTACTCGATTTCTCCTCCTCCCTCCTACTCGATTTCTTTCCTTCTCCCTCCCTCCCTCCGTCTTTGTCCTTCCTCTCTCTTTCCCTCTCTCCGCTCTTTGTCTGGTATTCAAGTACATAGTGCTTCTTTCTTTCTTCTCCCTTCCTTCCTTCTTCCTTCATCGACTTCTTCCCTTCCTCCCTCCTTTCTCTTTGCTTGTCTTTCGCTCCCTTTTCCATTACTCTCCCCTCATCTTCCTTCTCCTTTTACGAAAGCACCGCCTACATGTTTTGTGTCCTTACAACTCATGTGACAATCACATGACAATCACATGGGGAATTCCCCTCTCCATAGCAACGTATTCTCTTGTGGGAGGACCTACTCACTTCGCTCAGTTCTAGAACGGTGGAGCCGATGAGTAACTACATTTCTCGATTCTCGGACGTGAAGTATGGTGTACTAGATTCGTGGTCGTGTTAGACTGTGTTTACGGTGCGTCTGTCACATTCCCCCATTTGTGCCATGCCTTCTCGTTGTGCTGTGAGGATAGGATCTATATATCTTCACAGCGTGGGGTGACGGGACAGAATTATATTATTGTGAACTCAGCCCTATATCGTGCACGCATATAATGTGATTGGAGTTGGGGTTGGGCTAAGTGATTTCCTCCTCTCCCTCCTCCTCTCCTCTCCCTCCTCCTCTTCTCTCCCTCCTCCTCTCCCTCCTCCTCTCTGTCCGCCTCGCTCTACTGTCATCCTCCCCTCTCACCTCCTCCTCTTCTCTCCCTCCTCCTCTCCCTCCTCCTCCTCTGTCCTCCTCTCCCTTCTCCCTCCTCTCCCTCCTCCTCTTCTCTCCCTTCTCTCCCTCCTCCTCTCCCTCCTCCTCTCCCTCCTCCTCTTCTCTCCCTCCTCCTCTCTCCCTCCTCCTCTCCCTCCTCCCTCCCAAAAGATCCGAATCCAGAAGAGGGAGAGGAAGATGGTGGATTTCGACCTCCGAAGGCGGGAGCTGGAACATGCCAAATCGAAAGCGAAAGTCAGGGACCAGAAAGTTCAGCAGGCGGAAGAGACACACACTCAAGCAAAGCAACTCTTTGACGAGATTACTGACGAACTATACGAGGAACTACCTACTTTATATGATAGGTATTTTACCGAATTTTTTCGTGAAAAAAAGAGGACGGTCCACAAAAAATCATTAGTGATGTGTCCAATCGCCTGTTAAAATAAAGGTGATAATTGGACACATCACTAATGATTCTAGTGTCCCATTGGATACATAGTTCCCCTCCCCATAACATTATATATACAGGGAGCAGTGGTTACTAAAATTAGTCTGTTGAATGTTGTAATCACTAAATTTAGTTGCTGCTGTTCAGGGATGGTATTACAATGGGATTCATGGGTCACATGTCCAGTCGATTAATTTTTTATTAGCTGTCATGTTCACATATTGCCATGGTCACACAACTTCCAAATTGGCACATCCCTTTGAACTATAATTATTGAAACCTCATTCAACCAGCTGCAGTCTTTCACAACTGAACCACTTGCCAAGTTCAGAGTTGTTGCACAAGTTGCGGTGGCCGTTCGATAACTATCAGCAATGTTTCTTCCTTTCCCTCCCCCCTCCTTCCTTTCTAACCCTCCCTCCTTCCTCCCTTCCTCCCTCCTCCCTCCCTCTCTCCTTTCCAGTCGAATCCAATTCTATGCTCAGATATTCCAGAGCATAGCAGCTGCAGAAGCCAGGTTCCACGCCGAAATAACTAAGGTACCAGCCACTGCAAATAGAAAATTATTAGGCTCCGTTTTAGTAACGCTTTCTACTTTTATACTGCCGCGTTCCCCTTAATTGCTATCCAGTGGAACCCCACTCAGAAATGAGGACACCCTTCCTTTCCCCGCACGACAGTTCTTGAAATAAAGTTACGGTAACTCCTGAAATAGGGACACCTTGCTTATATTGAAACTTTCTTCTGTCGTATTGGTGTCCGGATTAGAGAGACCTCCATTGTTGTTGTTGTTGTGTAGATTGATGAGGATCTAGCTCGAGTCATGGATGGGCTGGCAGCTGAAGCAGCCACTGGCATTCACTCCACTAAAAAACAGAGAAACACCCTGTCCAATACGTAAGGATTGCATCATCAACAATCAGGATTACCTAATCAACAAACATACGTACCACTCTATTGTTTAATTAATGACCTTGCCTACTTGTTCGCCTGATCTCACTTTATTTAATTGCGGTAACATTCCCCCTCTGGGCAAAATACCCTGCGATTTCCTGTTTAGTTCATTTCCCTTTGTTTTAACATAATTATGCTGCATGCCTGCTTTTCCGTCTCATTTCTTGGACCGTTTCCTGGTCCTTTGTTTAATGTTATCCGCTAGTGTATCCGCCTACTTTCCCTCATCTTCTGTCAACTTGTCTTCTTATCTCTTCTCCTCCGCTCCTTCTCTCGTCCCATTCCTCCTCCTACCTTCTCAGTCTCACCTCCCGTTCTCATCCTCCCATCCCTACTCTCATCCCTCCTCCCTACTCTCTCCCTACCTCCCTACTCTCTCCCTTCCTCCTCCTCCTTCTCCCTCCCTCCCTACTCTCTCCCTACCTCCCTACTCTCTCCCTACCTCCCTACTCTCTCCCTTCCTCCCTACTCTCTCTCTCTCCCTCCCTCCCTACTCTCCCTCCCTACTCCCTTCCTCCCTTCTTCCTCATCTCCCTCCCCCCCCCTCCCCCACCAGTCCGAAGCTCATGTCTCGACCGGTGGAAGAAGACAGCGACGATGATTCGGAAGGAACTGAAAGCCACACAACCTCCCGTTCTCCGTCTCTCAAGCAGTCGCATCTCTCTCCCACTCCTTCTGAACCCAACCAAAATAGCATCGGTGAAGGCAAGTGAAGCCAAACCTAGCAGGGACACAGTAGCATCAGTAAATATAGGCAAACACAAAACTGTAGTAAGCAGTGGTCGTACCAACAGTACACATAACACACTATCCATTCTACCACCTGATCTTTAACTTTTGCTACTCTACATCTGCCCTACACACCTTACCCTCTGTGTTACACCATGTACATGTAAAAGGCGAAAGTGCATTTTCAGCAATTGCCGCTACTTTGCTTGCAACCTTCACACTCTGCTATTGAGGCCAAGTGCTGAGTCAAGTGTTGTGCTAAACACCAGCTACAGGGAGAGAAATATTGCACAAGTGGCTAGCTGGACCATGTGTGAATTCTGTCACGTGTGCAATTTCTTGGGCAATATGTAGCTCCATGCTTTACGCTCTATAGATTCCGCAGAGCTTTGCAGAGGGCTTTGCTTTTTGGTGCTTTCACTTTTGCCATAAACAGCTAAAATTGTACATTGTCTGATTCAATTTCCAGTATTGCATGCCGTTTGTTTTGGATGGCAGGAAGATAAAGATGCCACCTGTACATTAAGTGTGAAGTTCAAAGATGGGAGGGGAAATCGTGCTAGTTGCAGCATATTACATAACATACAGCCGGAAATGTTGCACATTTCAGAACAGAATCAAATGTCAGTATTGAGTAAGAGTGTCCTTCTTTGGAGGGTTAGCAAGAAACACGTATCCTTACTAGAGAAGTGTCGTCATTTCACGATGGTCTTGTAGTTCCAACGTTGCTATCCAATTGCTATTAGAGAGGGTTTCCACGAGTGTGTAATAATGGACCAAAAATGGTTAAAATGTTGGATGACATCATCCTCCACCCACTCTTCTATCCATACTCCACCTTTACGTACCTAGTAGAGGCAAAAGAAGTGACTCACTACCCCCAAACCCTCATATCTGTACTATACATGGGTTAATTGTCACTTGTTTGGAGTACTTACCTCGGATAGTCTGCCATGTTGGTTCAGGAGTGTAATCAGACAGATGAGTAACAGCTGCTTTTAGTATGTGGTGACGTCCCAAGAGTGGTTTTGACTGAGGAGGAACTAACATATAGAGTGTGGTAGTATCCGTTACTAAAAACATGTTAATAAACGTAACTGCATTGTGCACGGACCCCATATTGTATGTTCTATCTTTAGCAACATTATGTGTCACACCCCGGTGCAATCATTCTTGTTGAATATTTCTCCGTGGGAGTCACGGTGTTGTGTCATTCTTTGATTCGTTAGGCGTATCGTTAGCCTGCGGGGCAATATTATCCTTATACGCCCCCCAGTGGGTCGGATGTGAGGTGTGAAAATTCCTTGCAAGCAAGCACTCCTTCTTTCATCATCTTTATCCCACGATTCCCTCTACTATCTATCAAAGTACCTAACTAACACTAGGCATTACACATCCGGTGTTGCAAAAGAAACACTGGCTATAAACATAATTTGAGTTCTAATAAAAAAATGCAAAGCCCGTACAAACATGATTGTAATAAGACGAGAATGAGAGAAACTTAAACTTTATGCAACTCGAGTGCTCTTTCTATACTTCGTTTATGTGGGAATTTTGACAACTGTTACCGAGCGGGGGGGGGGATATTGTAACCTGCATGTACAAAACGAATACCTATCACTGATCCTCAACTTACACCTCCGCCACCCACCCCCATCTTCTTTCCGATCACCCCCCTTTTTCCCCCGCCGCTCTAGCCCCCTCTCCCGTCTCCCCAACCACCCTGTCTCCTTCCTCCTCCCCCCCGTTCCCATCCCCAATCCTGCCCCATTCAATATACTTTTCTAATCCCCTCTTCTGAAACGTGAACCGGGGAAAGTGCAATTATCTGCCTCGTTGTTTGTCTTAGTGGGTTGACCAGTTTTTGTTGTGAGTGACAGTTGTCACGGTAGGCACGATCATGAGTACCTCTGTGTCGGGACGGAATCCCTGATGTGCAATTCCGTTCAAAAATCATTTCACTTTTAATAGCTGGGCTGCATATTACGCTGCCAGTTAATACATTACATTTACACTTGGGTTTAATATTCTCGAGCACTATTACTGTAAGTTTAGGTGACTTTCGGGGTTTTTGAGTAAAGACTGATGTATGCATCAGTAGTTAGGACTGGGGACGGGCCATGACCTTCGCACTGCCATTAAAATTAATTTCCATAATCAGTAATAGTTGGCGTGCTGGTTGGCTTAGTATTGAGACGCTTTGGCCCCCGGGGCTGTTCCACACCAAATAGTGCAGGGTGTAGGGGCCATGTTGTTTCCCACAAAAACAACAATGTTGCCACGACGATCGACGGGCCGTAGGGAGGCAATGAAATCGCCTTCACGTTTCTGTTTTTGTTTCTACTATACTCACCTAATTTAGTCGTGGAATTTTCTCGGTGACTCGCTTTACCCTTAATTAGTCTTAGCCCCGCCCCTCAACATTTCGCCACCCAGCTAGACATAGTGCCTCACTAACCTAATTAGATCTCACCAAATATTATATAGGCCCCACCCTTAGTGCAATACTGATCGTGAATCTGTCTATCTTACATGGATTGCGAATGCTCATAAGTAGGTGAGGGATACGGGGGTGCATATACTAATAACCTTTGGGAAGCCATGGGTATATCCTAAAAGCAGACATGTAGGTATAATATTTAGCGCCTAGTATTTTATACCCCATATAATTCTTATGGACTTAGAAGGATTGGCGAGAGGACTTTACTGCTCTTTACTGTTAGGGATTTTTTTTGATAACTGCGGTGTCCAAGTAAGCATAGTAGCGTGAGAAATTGGAATGCCACAGTTTTCTAGCATGTATGTTTTGTAGCTTATGATTTGAATAGTGGGGCGTTGTGGGGGCCATTTGAAGAGCGAGGGGGAAAGGACAGACGGATTGTGGGTGGTGTCACTTGTATGCGCGGAGGAAGTCAGTTTAGTTTGTGGGGGGGCCTGGCACAAATTAGGACGTGTTAAAAAACACAGACAAAAACTTGTTACAGACGTTGTGTTACGGGCTTCGATTTATACAAGCGTTTTGGTTAGTATGTGGGGTCTATGTATAGCGGC